>CANTUR010000985.1:600000-862313 GCA_947683625.1 Mallotus nudiflorus
ATCATAGTTATTAACTAAGATATATTATTCGATGATATTTTTTACATATTTTAAATATAATTGACATATATATATATATAGTGTAACCTATAATATGATCTAATATGTATAAAAAAAAATACATACTTTCATAAAATTATAATGTCCAAATAGTCAGAAAGCACAAATGTTTTACAATCAATGTGAGATCTTAAATAACTAAAATTTTATTGAAATTAAAAAAGTTTTTCTCTTCAATGCCAAAAGAATTTTTATTTTTTAACAAATGAAATGAAATATCATTAATATGAGAAAATACATGATATAACAATATAAACACCCAAATTCTACATATTAAAATTTTTATTGTACATGATTGAAATAGTCTAAGAAACTAAAACTATTTTCCATTAATATTGATGTGGGTACATTCATAAATATTGATGTGTGCTCAAAACTCCATACATCAATAACTGAAAATATATGATAAAATATATATATATATATATATATATATATATATATATTATAATATATAAGAAAATATATATTATAGTCTAAGAAAGATATAACTGAAAATAAGAAGTACATCAAGCTTCACTTTGAATATAGATTTGGACCTCTAGTAATTTCTTCTTAAATTTTTACTAATAATGTCATATCAAAAAATATATATAAAAAAAAAAACCAAAACAATTATATAAATGTCATGATCCAAACCGGAAGTCATGACCGGCGTTAAAAAATGAAAATTCTTTTGAATTTGGAACTCATATCAAGCATTAAAATAATAATAATAAAAAGCATAAAATAAATAAATAAAAATACACTAGAATTAAAATTTTAAATCGATATAAAATAAATACTTAATTGTCATATCATAAAATAAAAATATTTTCATACAATATTTAGAGAAAAGTTTTACATTAAAACAATATTCTATATATACAAAGCATTACTACCGCTATTTTCTAAAATACAACAAAAGTTCATATAAATAATTTACATAATCTAGCCGGGGCTGAAGAAGTCCGACGTAGAAGTCTACTATTGAGGTTTGAAGACGAGAAATCTCTTGAAAAAATATTGAGGGGAATCAGACCTTACTGAGTAAATTATTATAATATATATACATGCAATTTAAGTCATACACAATCAGACATCAATATATATATATACATAGACATTTCACACAAATGCTAAAATTCATTTATATATATATTGAAATGCAGAAAACATTTATTTAGGTGAAGGATTAAATAGAATTCTAAAACAATCGCAACCTCAAACAAATATCTCACTAGCCACGCAAACTTACTTAATTCCAAATAAATTATCTCATTCCATTTTGGACAGTAGACTGGCCCTGGGACACTAAGTCAACCGAGCTCCAGCAGTCTCACTGTCAGTGTGATTGGCCCCGAGACACTAGGTCAACCGAGCTCCAGCAACCACACTAACCACTTATATCAAATCTCAAATAATCAATCAAATGCTCCTCAAATAATTCTCACAATATCGACCCTAAAGTCTAACGAACCATTACGTACACAATCCTAGTGCAACCCACTAGGTAGCACGTTCTATTGATATCCTTCGAATAAAATGTATATTTATGGAAAATAAATAAATACATAATTAAACATAAATAATATTCATAACAAAGAAATATACCATATATATACCATAAATATACCAAAAACATACTAAATATATTTCAAGTATATATATGCTACATATAACCAAAATCAACCATAAATATACCAAATATATATGATACATATATACCAAATATATACTAAAAACAAATTAATCATATATGTCACATATATATAAGATATACTAAAAATATACCAAAAATATACTTATTCATTTAATAAAATAATTCATGTTAAAACATAAAAACTCATAATTATGCATCTACATGCAATATATATATAAAATAATAACTCACAAGTTTGCGCTCCTCAAAACTGACTTGATAGGCCCAGTTCAATAGGCATCAATCACGGCGTAGCTAGAAAATAAATAATAATAACCAATCAGAATAAATTCTTAACTTATACTTTTAAAGAAGACTCGATCTAGAAATACAAAACTCAGACAAACACAGAAATTCAGAATTGACCCGACATCATATTTTACGAGAATTCTACCAAAAATTCGGCAGAACCTCCTTTGTAGAATGGACATCTCTCTACTAAAAAGTAGAGTCGATCCTACAAGAAAACACACTTCTAAAACACAGGACCCAACACCTCGGGTTGGGACCCCGAACTGCACAATTTCCCTACCGAGGTTTACAATTCACCAAAAATATAAATAAAATAATAAACATATTAAAAATCATTAAATTCCACAAAATACCAAAATATAATATATTTAAACATTAAAACACTAAATAAAATTATTTTCACAACAATTAAATAAAAGTCTCAAATAATAATATAATATTAATAAAAATCAAATTTTTCAATAATTCAACATAAAATAGCAAAAATTCACTTTTATATATTCAAATAGCTTAAATATATATTAAAAGTAATTAAAAATCCATTTAATCACCAAAATAGTAAATAATATGTTATTTGAATATAATTTTTAAAAATTAATATTAATTAGTTAAAAATAGTAAAATAATTTATAAAAATCATTTTAATATGCTATATAATTCTAAAATTATCTAAAACATATTATTTAACCATAATTTCCACAAAATTACACAATTAACTCATAAATACAAAATTCACATAATATAAATAATATTCTCAAAAATTATATAAATTCACTAAAAATTATTTTAATAATTCTAAAATTATTAACTCAAATTAATAACACTATTTTAACTAAATTCATTAAAACTAATTAATTAACATAATTATCAAAAATTTAATATTTAATATTAAAATAATAAAAAAATTACCCAAAATTAAAAAATATATTTTGAGAAGCTAAATCTACCACAAACAACATTTGTGAAGCAAGTTTTCATGAATCAAACATAATCAAGTTAAAAAAAAAAATAAAATCCTAAAACACATAAACTAGAAATTGAAGATATCTAAAAATCGAAGAGATTTGAGCTTAAACGGAGCTTGAAAATGAACTCACCAGATCAAGAGCATTCAAACAAGACTATAATGAAGTCCAACGGTGGCCGAAATCTCACCAGCAATAATGGAGCTTCACTTTCGGCCTCCCATGTTTCCGGCAGTTCCCGACATCTTCCTGGCAAACTGACAGTGGCGAACAATGGTTGAAGGTGGCTGGAGGTGGTGGCAGTCAGTGGTGACAGCTGGGGCGGCTCTAGTGACGCTGGTAAGGTCTCGGGCGGAGAAGAAGAAGAATAAGAAGGAAAAGGAGCTTTAACCCGATTTTCTACTTTTGACTTTTCTATTTTATTTTTTTAATAGTGAAAGACTAAAATGCCCTTCAATCAAATTTAATAATAATAATAATAATAATAATAATAATAATAATAATAATTATTATTATTATTATTATTATTATTATTATTATTATTATTATTATTATTATTATTATAACTTTAATATTATCAAGTAATAAAACTCCCACGTAAAATAAATTATTTTACGTAAACAAATTTCTTACAATAAAATACATAAATAATATTAGCAAATAATAATAATAATATATAAATAAAATTTAAAATTATTAACACTATATATCTTAAAGTAATTTAATATTATTTAAAATATAGGGTCGGTACAATCTCCCCCTCCTTATAAGAATTAGTCCTCAAATTCAAAGAAAAGAATAGAAACAAGAATCATTGAGGAAAGAGATAAGGATAAGAAGCTCACATCTTTGCTTCAGTCTCCCAAGTGTGCTCCTCTACGTTGTTGCTTTACCACAACACCTTGACCATCGGAATCTGCTTTGAACGCAACTGATGAACTTGATAGTCTACAATCACAACAGGTTCCTCCTCAAACATCAGGTCTTCATTCACTTCCACACTATCAGGATGTAACACATGTAAAGAGTCTGAAATATACTTCCTCAGCATCGAGATATGGAACACTAGATGCACTTAAGAAAAATTTGGGGTAAAAGCCAACCGATAGGCAATTGTGCCCACTCTCTCCAAAATCTCAAACGGTTCATTATATATCGGTGCTAGCTTCCTCTTCTTACCAAATCTCATCACACCCTTCATCAGAGACACCTTCAGGAACACATAGTCTCCAACCTAGAATTTCATATCTCTATGTCTCGGATCCACATAGCTCTTTTATCTGCTAATTACGGTCTCTAATCTCTTTTTAATCACAGCAACCTTCTCAGCAGCATCATGAACCATCTTAGGTCCAGTCAACGCTCTCTCCCCCAATCTCATCCTAACTTAGAGTGGATTTACACTTCCTTCCGTACAAAGGCTCATACGGTGTCATCCCAATACTATTATGGTAGCTGTTATTATATGCAAACTCCATAAGAGGCAAATGATTATCCTAGCTACCTCCTAGATCCAATACATACATCCTCAATATATCTTTCAGTGTCTAGATTGTCCTCTCAGACTGACCATCTGTTTGAGGGTGAAAAGCAGTGCTGAAATCAAGCCTGGTGCCCATCACTTCTTGCAACTTTCATAAAAAATGAGAGGTAAACACTAAACCTCTATCAGATACAATGGACACAGGTACTCTGTGAAGGCACACAATATGCTTAACATACAGTTTTGCCAATTTAGGTACAAAATAAGTGGCTTTCAAAGGTAAGAAATTAGCAGACTTGGTCAACCTGTCCACAATCACCTAGATGAAATTGTATCCATCCTTAGAATGAGGTAACCTAACCATAAAATTCATAGAAATTCTCTCCCATTTCCACTTAGGAATAGGAAGTGGTTGAAGCTTCCCAGAAGGCTTCTGATGTTCAGCTTTCACTTGCTAATAAAATCAGCTACATCCTTCTTCAGTCCATCTCACCAGTACAAGTCTCTAATACTGTGGTACATTTTAGTGACACTTGAATGTATGTTGTAGAATATGCTTCCTCAAGGACCTTTTCTCTCGAATTATCCACATCAGGAATGCATAACCTATCACTTATTCACAAAACACCTTCATCATCAAGTGTGAAGTTAGTGAACTTCCCTACATGAATATTCTTTGCAAGCTCTGCTAAAATAGGATCTCAGCCCTGAGCTGCCTTAATCCTATCTCTCAGCACAGATTGAACTCTGAACTGAGCTAAAAGTCCACCAGATCTACTCATCTTCATCATCAGACCTTGATCCACTAACTGGTGCAACTCTTGGATCAATGGTCTCCTCTCCACACTGATGTGAGCAAGACTACTTAAGGACTTTGTAGACACCCAATTTCAGGATGATGAGTTATGGATGTGACAAAAGACTTTGATGATCAAAATGTCATGAATAGGTCTTTAATACTTGAACTTTGAAATTTCAAAGGTTCGATTGCATTTTTCAAAGAAAGGATTTAATGTTTTCATGGACTAAATTGCAATGCTTTTTAAGGACCTAATTGCAAAATTTAAATTCTTTCAAGGGCCTTTTTGTAATTAAAAGTTAAAAAGTGGTCAGAATTATGTAATTTCGATCGGAATTACATAATTCTGGTCAAATTAGACCTCTTTTACCCAAGTTCTCGAATTTTCTAGAAAAAAAAAATCTTTTTCTTGAGTCTTAATTGATATGAAATTCTCCTAAAATTATTTTGATAATGTTTTTAAGGAAATAAAAGTCTTTTAGAAATTAATTTATAACTAAGGTTTGAAGATACCTCACTATATAAGGAGTATTTTGGCTCCTTAAAGGGGGAGAAAAAAAGAGAGGCAGAGGAGGAGAGTAGAAAAAAAAGAAAAAAATGAGAGGAAGGAAAACAAAAAAAAAGGGGAAGAAAAGAGAGAAAAAAACATCTTATTCCCTACAAATTCTTTTACTTAAATAAAGATTTTTGGAGAATTTTTTAAGAACAATATTTGAAGACCTATCAAGACCGGTGATTTTACAAAATATGAGAAGCACTCAATTAAAATCATCTATAATCATCATCTTCTCCTTATTTTATTTTATTTGATTTCTTTTATTGATTTTTAATTTTATTTTATTATTGTTATAATTTATTCGTTAATAATAATTTTTGTTCTTCTTTGTGGTGATTATGGAGGACTAAACTTATGAGAAGCCCATAAGATGTCATGAATAAGACCTTGTAAATTTAATTTTTAGGTTTTTTTATTTATGTTTTTGGGGTTGTATTAACTATTTTTATTATTATTTTCAATAGATTATTATAATAGCCCCAATAGTAGGTGTAGACGGCGGAGTTTAGCCTGCGTCCAAGATTTTAGCAACCGCGACACTGTTTAGGCTCAGGGCCTTAGAGAACACACTAACCATCGTCACAAAGACATGGCGTGGAGATGAGAAGTCACCACCCAGGATAATAACTGAGACAATTTGATTGGTGGTACTTGATCTCTAAAAGAAAATTAGCACCACAACTAAGAGATTCTGGATACAGAATACTAACTTCTTTTAGTCTCGTGTTCATTTAGAATAATTTTATAAATACTTATTTCATCCTCTAATTACATGCAATTTTATTAAACCCTAATTAACATCTATCTACCCAAAAATGCAACAAGTTAATAAAATTACAAGTAAAAAATGCACTCAAGATCGTGTTGTCCCTAAGTCTAAACTATGTTAATTTTATTAAAAAGTTAGCTAAATCTACATTTTATTTACAAATGAAATGGAATAAAAGTGGGCCTACATTTTTATTAATTAGTGAGTCTAAATCTATTTTTTAGTCTTTCTAAGATATGGGCTTAAGTTTATTCAATTTTAAAGAAAAAAATTAAATTAGTGGGCCTAAGTCTAACTTGATTTTATTTTAAGTGAAATGTGGGTTTAGGTCTATTTATTTTAAAAGAAATAAATTTAAGTGGACTGAGCTAAGTCTAGACAAGTTTTAATTAATTAAGTGGGCTAAAATCTAATTAACCTAATAGGCCTGTGTTGATTTTAATTATTTAAAATCCTAAACCATTTTTAAGCCTATTTATTTAATGGGTTAGACCTAAACGTGGGCTTGGGGCCCAAAAACATAAAAAAACAAGCCCAAAATAAATAAAACACAAAAAATAGATCAAACAAACATTACAGTGATTTTCTTAAAAAAAAACCCTAGCAAAAAAAAAACCTCCTCCCAGCCCCTCTCTAGCCAAAAAAACCTCCTCCCAGCACGCAACTGAACTTCTTCCAAAGGAGGAACAAACCTATTTGATCAGATCAGATAACGTTTGTTTTGATTTCAAAAAAATATCTTCTGCATTTATTTTTTAAAAAACCTTATCAGATAAAAATTTGAATTTTTCAACCAATCAAAACACTAAAAAAATCACTAAAAATAAGGAAAAATGCACAAAAAAAATTAAAAAATGGAATTATTGCGCATCAGTATTATGTAATGCCAACCGACATTGTATAATACTGATCCTAAATTTTTTTTTTAACTTTTAATTACTAAAAGACCCCTAAAAAAATGACTTATTCATAATTAAATCCTAAAATACATTGCAATTTAGCCCCTAAAGTCCAGAAAATCAACAACCAAGTTTAATTTTTTGAATAAATTTCATCATAGGGGCTTATGTCGCAATTGTGCGCAATTGGGTGCTTACAGTAGGAATAGTGGAATTATATGTGTGATTGCATGTTTATTTTAATTAATTGGTTAGTAAAAATAGGGTTTCACTTGGGTAATTAATTACAATCAATAGTAAGAGTAGATTAATTTAGGTTGCATGTTAATGGAAATTAGGGTTTTTAGAAGAAATTAATTTAATTGGTTGTTTGATCTTTTATTTAATTGTTTTAATATGTTTTATTTGTTTTTTGGGCTTATTTATTTATTTTTATGTGTTTTAGGCCTTAAGTCTATAATAGATTCTAATCCATTTAAATAAATTTAGGTTCTTTAGGTTTAATTAACTAAAATGCATTTTAGGCCCATAATTAATTAGATTTAGAGTAAAGATAACTTAGACCCATTTAGTAAATTAGACATAGGCCCACTAATTTAAATACCTCCATAATTTATAGATTTAGGCCCATTTTTAAAATTAAAATAAATAGACTTAGGTTCATTTAATTAAAATTAAAAGGCCCTTCAGGCTCACTTGTAAATTAAAACATGTAGATTTAGCACATTTAATTAAAATTAATGTAGATTAGACTAACTTAAAAATTGTATTGAATGTATTATTTACTTGTATTTTCATGGCTGGTTTGCCTTTGAGTTAATTACTAAAATAAGGGTTTATATGAACGTGCATGTAAATAGAGGATAATATAGTAATTTAAAGTAATTCTAAATGAACACAAGATTGAAAGAAATTGGTATTCCGTACCCAGAATCTCCTAGTTGTGGTGCTAGTTTTCTTTTAGGAATCGAGTACCACCTTTTCAATTTGTCCTAGTTATTACCCTGGATAGCGACTCCTCATCTCCACGCCATGTCTTTGTGAAAGTGGTTAGTGTGTTCTCTAGAGACTTGAGCTCAAATAGTGTCACGGTTGCTACAATCTTGGACGCGCGCTAAACCCCGCTGTCTACAATAGTGACTCCATTGGGGATAAGAGATACTGATTCTACTTGTGTTCTTTAGAATTATTTTATTAATTATTATTTCATTCTTGCATTCATTCTGCATGTCCCTATTAATCGATGGAGTTGGTTTATGGTTCCATGATTCCACTAGCTTCATGGGATTATAAATTGGCTAAACATCACTCTTAGCCTTAGCTCGGTTCAAGAGAGATTACCAAGCTCATCTGACCAGAGTTTGTAACCCAAGTCCTGAAGGGGGGGTAGTCTTCTTTTGAGTTTGCAAAGAATGTCGGGCCCCTCTGACCTTGGCCTGTGACTTAAGTCTTAAAGGAGGGCATCTTGCTAAGAGAACCTTGACCTTTTTACCAGACCCTAACCACATATAATGGCTTAGTTATTTCCCTTGGGATCTACCCAAATTGCTTATGAATGTTGCCATGAGGTATTTCTATTTATAAAGGCCCAAACCCATACTTTAGAACCCCATTAGGACTAATAAAGATTGTGCTATGCTTTTATACCTAGAAATACTATTTCTATGTTTTACTACTTTAAAAGAGATCTGGCATACGCTTTGGTCCCTGATATCCCCTATTGATATTAAGACTAAGAATAAAAATCCTAGGAAAAGAGACTCGCCATTGAATACGTGTGTGAGAGGAATAAAGTTGGAAGGATGTATGTATTCCTAATTTGACTTGTTACTTGCTACTTGTTGTATAGCATGTGCATCATTCATACATGCATCTCATGCATCATACTAATATTTTATCTTTCAGCTATCATAGATTCATTTGGGTCTTCTTGTGTTTGGAGTCAAAAGAGTGATAGACTAGTGGGAACTGATTTGAGTCCAAAATCAACAGCTAAAAAGATCTTTCATAATTTGGAAAAGAGCCCTATTAACCCACTTTACCTAGAAGATACACCAACTTAAATAGAAGAGATGGAACAACAAAGAGGAAACTAGACCCTAGAGGACATCAAAGGAGCATTGATAGATGACATGAGAGCAATGACGCAAGATGAACTAAGACAAGCTCTGGCTACATTAATGCCACCACCTGCTGTTGCACCTTCAATTGCAACCAATCCACTTATTATGGGTGCACCACCTACTGCTATTATGGAAGATCCACCTGTTGGGGGCAACCATTAAATGCTGCTAAGAACATACCTACTATAGAAATGAAGTTAGAGGATGTTGAGAGTTACATGGTTGAAAAGGCAAGAAAGGAATCCCTTGAGCAAGTTCTAGAGCTAGAATCTAAGCAGATAAAAGCATTGACTAAGAAGATGTCTAAAATGGAGGAATTAATGAGAGGATAAGGCATCAAATACTCATTTGACTTTGATGATATGATGCAATTTGAGGAAGATAAACTACCTGATAAGTTCAAGCTACCACAGCTGCAGAAGTTTGATGGTATTGGAGATCCAAGGATCTACCTTAGTCAATATACAACAACTATGAGTACCACTAAAGCTCCACTAGCTGTAGTCATAAAGTTTTTTATACTATCCTTAGAGGGAATGACTGTTAATTGGTATCACAGGTTGGAGAAATCTATCCGAGCAGACTGGAGAGAGTTATGCACCACTTTTTTAAAATAATATCACCACAATACTAGGCTTGAAGTGTCTATCAAAGATCTAGAATTGACTAAGAAAAATCCTAATGAATCATTTTTGGATTTTCTGATTAGATTCATGAATAAGGCAGGATTAATGAAAAATAAATTGGCTGAGAAGGATCAGGTTAAAATGATAGTTCGAAATGTGTCATCCAATCTGGTTGAGAGGTTGCAAATGATGAACCCTAAGACATTTGAAGACCTTTATAATGATGGGTTACAAGCTAAGGAGATTGAGAATGAGAAAAAGAGGATTGTTAAAGGCACCAGCATAAGGAACTACCTAATTGGGGGCACACATCAAGAAAGCACTAAAAGGATTGTGGAAGTGCATGCTGTTCAATAACCAAGGAGATTCTCTAATTTTAACCAACCTTTGTTGAAAGTCCTAGAGCGCCTAATGCAAAAGGGCTTGCTTTAACCTTTACCTAATCCAAACACACCAAACCCAGACATCCCAGGCTATAACCTAAACAAGCACTGCAAATTCCATCAAAACCTCCAACACTCCATAGATAACTGCATTCGCCTCAAACATGAAATCCAAAACCTAATAGACTCTAGAAAGATCACAGACCCCAAAAATCCAAACACCAAAAGCAATCCTTTCCTAAACTACTAAAATGTACCACCCCTAGTTACCATGATGATTAACTCAGGAGTAAGTGAGGAAGAAGTGCTAAACTCCTTTAAGGACCTAAACCTTAAATTTAATAAGAAATCTCCTAATGTCCTTAAAGATATGGAAAGAGCAGAAGACTTATTGGGTAAGCCTTCAAGCAAGTTTGACTATAAGGCATTTTCCACTAAACCACCTTCTTTTGACATACCCTTTGAGTCGATTGTGCCTACAAGGTGGAGTGATGAGTTTGATGCTGAAAAGCTGCCAGACAAGGAAGAAACATGCATAGTGGAGGTACAGAAGGATGAAGTCATGGAGAAAGTTAGCAAAAAGATACAAGAATAGCTGTTATGTCAGCCACCTAAAGGACAACCATTATAAGACCTAGCATCCCTAGCATCTAGAATAAGAAATAAATTTTCTTATTGTCTTTTTTGAATAAAATTTTAGTTTCTTTAGAACTTTTTTTGTTTTAGTGATCGATGATATGAATTTTGATCATGCTTACTTATGTAATGTACATCCTAATGGTACTATGAATTATGATATTGATTGCATCTGCATGTTTGACATAAATTCAATTCAATTAGATTCATTCAACATGGGCATAAATACAAATTCAAAGAACATTTAATTATCACGTGATGTAACTTCTAAAGATAGAAAATTTGAGAAAAAGTGAAAAAAAAGACAAAAAAAACAAAGAGAGAAAAAAAAGAAGAAAAAAGAACAATAAAGTAAAAATTAGAGAGAAAAGTTCATAATTAGCTAATGACAGGAGTTGTATCATGTGATGTAATGAATGTTCTCATTTTTGCCCTAATGAATGATTAAAATTGAATTTTAAATTTTTGTTCAAATATCGCATATTCATCTATATCATACTGCATAAGTGTTTGAATGGAAAGACATTACATAATGAAAGCTAAAATCAGAGCTATGGGATTACTATTTTAGTTATGTTTCTTTTGTAATTTTCCTTACAAGCCTAGCGTCCCCTTATACCTTAAGAATTTAAGTGTCTCAATAACTTGCATTGAAAGTTTTGTCCTATAACTATCATCAATCATTGCATCAATATTAAGCTTTTTATTTTGCTCAAGAGTTCTTCAAAGTGCAAGTCCAGTTGATTTCATCATCAAGAACTCATTTTAGTTAGTTTGCTCATTCCTCTACATCTCTAATGCATGAGATTACAAGTAATAAGGTTAGTAAGTTAAAAATTCAATAACAACAGTGAATAAACTAGGTCTCTTGCACATGAAAATGAAAAAAAAAGACTACTAGTATAGCATGAATGAATCCAAAATGGAACTAGGGGAAAAATGCAGCTTTAGGGACAAATTGAGTCTGCATTCAAAGAGTAATGATGGAACACTAAAGTATAAAAGCCAGTATAAAAGATCTCAGGGCAAAAACAGCCATACAAATACATCAGTTATCATACAATAAAAGTAGTAGCAAAAAGAAAAATTCAACATTGCATCGGTCAATAACGAGCTCCAATGTAAAGCTATGGACTCCATTTGCTAGCCTCGTCATTAGTCCAATGAACTATATTGGAAGCTATGACATTAAAAGTACTAATAGTGAAGCATCCAATACTCAAGCCTACAAGCTGTTGATGAGGCATCTCATTCTCATACTCCAAGCTGCAACATAGCTCTATTTCAAACAGGAGACCTATTAGGATCATGCATGTCATACATAATATGCATACACTTACATACATTTATTGTGAAATACTTGCTTTATATAATAAAGTCTTTGAGCTTAGGCAGGATTGTGGAAATTCTTTGCCACTAATATTCAAAATCAGTGTTGTAAGAATATAGAAAGGTAGTCAAAATGTGCACATATGAAGCATTTAAAGGAAAAGGGTAATAATATTAAGGTGAACTTGATGCTCAATGGGAATTTAAACCTCAGGACTTTAAAGGGCCTATCCAGTAAGGGAATATCACTTACAGTGATACTTGCAAAAGCATCATCCTGATGACCTCAAGAGGTTAGATAGGACGTTCAAGCTCCTTAAATTCAACATCCATCTCCATAGTCTCATTTGAAGCATCATTTGGAATATCTCTTCATAATAATTAGACCAAGGTAGAGTATGGAATATGGAGATGAGAAGGTCCAATATGTCAGCAATACATTCGGCAGTCCTAAAAATGGAAGAATGCACTTGAAACTTAAAATGAATGAACTCTAAAAAATCATTTGATCATAAAATAAGATATCTAACTTTAGAACCTTTTTTTTAGGAGATGTTAATAAAAGGAATAAAGCCCTCTACCATAGCATTAATGAGAATGGCAGAAATACAAATATAGCCCAAAGCCACAACTTCAATGGTGGAGTATCATGACCTTGCGATCAGAGACAATCTAAAGGGAAGAATGAAAAAGAATAACATTGCATTTTAAAAAAATTTCTTCACTTACGAATAGACGATACTAACTTATGATAGTTTGTGTAGGGAAGAACAAAAGAGAATGAAGAAGGTAAAAGGAACCGATACATCAATGAGAATAGGAAAGGTTACAAATGCTAATAATTCATCAGAAGTATCATTTTGTATGGCAAACACTCATCAAGATAAAGGGAAGCAATAAAACTTTATTTCCTTAGATTTTATAATAAATAACCATCTCAATCATAAAATCCACAAATTGAAAGTAAATTCATCCACTTCACGAGATCATATGCGAAAAGCCTATCTCATAACTTTTGATCATAATGGCTTTCTTTTATTAGCCTCCCAGAATTCAGATAAGTAGTTAACAATTTTGTGCTAAGATTTTATAGACTTTAATCAATCTAATGCTTGCTTTGCACCCAAACGAAAGGAAGAAAATGCAAAAATAAAATATGTGGAAATGAAGCATAAATTGCTTGAATTTTAAAGTATCATTTTAGTCTTTAAATGATAAATGTGTGCTAAAAAATAAGTACGAGTACAAAATTCCTTGATAGTATTCACGCTGAGTAATACGAGAAAGGCAGGGAAACACTAAGAGGAGAATCAAAATAAGAGCAAGCATAATTTACTTCAATGCTTAGAAATTAGTAAGAGTATTAACATGAAACCTTTGCCGGTATCCATGTTGAGTAATACAAGAAAGGCAGGGAAATACTAAAAGAGGACCATGCCAAAAATTGCTATATTTACTCCAATGCTCTATACAAGTATAAGTATCCAAAGAACATTTCTAACAATATCCATGCTAAGCAATATGAGAAAGGCGGGGGAATACTCAAATAAGGAAGGAAAGCACAAAAATAAAAGATTCCTTTGATACTTATAATTTGATCTTTTTATGCTCAATTTCTATAAGTTTTGTTTAGCAAATTCTCCCTAAAATTAGGTGTGGAAGTAAGCTCTTTACTTAGTAAAAGACATGCTCTCAACATAAGATGGTTAATGATGCCTCTGTCCTTTACAAATGGCAAATAAATAATAGTCATAAAAATAAAAAATAGTGAGATTCATTGAGTGCACACTATCTCATGAAAATGATGAATTTTCTCATAAATTTTCAACACTATAAGGTACTTTTGTGCATTCGTCATGATTGAAACTAACTTCAACAAGTTTATAGGAATTGCAAATCTAGAAGAAAGTGCACCCAACTTGTAGAGATGCTTAGCACAATAAAATTGAAATCAGTCAGCAGAGAAATTCTAATAAGTTAACACAATAAAATTCAAAGTCAGTTAGCATAAAGAATTTAAAGCATTCAACTCAAACAACCAAATTCGTGAGCAGTTATGGACTGTAGCATTATCAAAGGTGAGTAATGAAAGGATTGTGGTCAATTTATGTGCAATTATGGATTGCAGCATCATCAGTGAGCAACGAAAGGGTTGTAACTAATCGTCAGTAATTATGGATTGCAGCATCATTGGTGAGCAACAAAAGGGTTACAGTTAATTGTGAGCAATTATGGATTGTAGCATAATCGCATAAGAGAATAAAGACTATACAACCAAGTGTAGTTTGCATTGTATGATTGAGTACAATGTATTTTCAATTAACATCATATGACTGAGTGTGGTGTATCCTTCAATTCAGACTATACGACCAAGTATAGTTAGCATTGTATGATTGAGTGCAATGTAGTTTTAATTAAGAATATAAAATCGACTATAGTCAATATTATATGATCGAGTGTGGTGTTTCTTTTCAATTCAGATTATACATCCGAGTGTAGTCGACATTGTACGACCAAGTACAATGTATTTTTAAATTCAAACTATACGATCGAGTGTAGTCGATATTGTACGACTGAGTACAATGTATTTTCAGCATCATACGACTGAGTGTGATGTTCCTTTTCAATTCAAACTATACGTATGAGTATAGTCAATATTGTACGATCGAGTGTAATGAGTCCCTTTCACCCAAGATTATACGATCAAGTATAGTTAATATCATACAACCGAGTATGATATATCATTTCAAATCAATGTTGTGTGTCCGAGTATAGCAAGTTCATAAGTAAAAGCTTTATGAAGCATAAGTAAGTATCCTAACTTTCAATTAAGAAATTGAGTGCTAGTTCATTTTGTTGCAATTTGTCAAGTAAACAGCGATAAAGGGGGGCAACTATAAACACCTAATTTCAGGATAATGAGTTATGGATGCGACAAAAGACTCTAATGATGAAAATGTCATGAATAGATCTTCAATACTTTAATTTTGAAACTTTAAAGGTTTGATTGCATTTTTTAAAGAAAGAATTTAATGTTTTCATGGACTAAATTTTAATGCTTTTTAAGAACCTAATTGCCAAATTTAAATTCTTTTAAGGGCCTTTTTATAATTAAAAGTTAAAAAAAATGGTCAAAATTTTATAATTCCGATTGGAATTGTGTAATTCCGGTCAGAATTACACTAATTCTGATCAAAATTGTGTAATTTCGATTCCGATCGAAATTATACTAATTGGAATTACACTAATTATACTAATCAGAATTACACTAATTCTGATCGAAATTAAATAATTTCGATCAAAATTACACCAGTTCCGATCGAAATTATATAATTTCGGTCGGAATTAGACCTCTTTCGCTCAGGTTCTCAAATTTTCTAGAAAAAAATCTTTTTCTTGAAACCTAATTGGTCTGAAATTCTCCTAAAATTATTTTGATAATGTTTTTAAGGAAATAGAAATCTTTTAGGAATCAATTTATAACTAGGGTTTAAAGATGTCTCACTATATAAGGAGTATTTTGGCTCCTGAAAGGGGGAGATAAAAAAGAGAGGCAGAGGAGGAGAGTAGAAAAAAAAAAGAAAAAAAAATGAGAAGAAGGAAAATGAAAAAAAAGAGGGGAAGAAAAGAGAGAAAAAAAAGCATCTTATTCTCTGCAAATTCTTTTACTTAAATAAAGATATTTGGAGAATTTTCAAAGAACAATATTTGAAGACCAATCAAGAACAGTGATTTTACAAAATTTGAGGAGCACTCCATTAAAATCATCTATAAGCGTCATCTTCTCCTTATTTTATTTTCTTTTATTTTATTTCTTTTTTTGATTTTTTGATTTTTAATTTTGTTTTATTATTGTTATAATTTATTCGCTAATCATAATTTTTGTTCTTTTTTATGGTGATTCTGGAGGACTAAACTTATGAGAAGTTCATGAGATGCCATGGATAAGACCTTGTAAATTTAGCTTTTAGTTTTTTTTATTTAATTTTTTTATTTGATTTATGTTTTTGGGGTTGTCTTAATTATTTTTTTATTATTTTCAATAGATTATTGTAATAGCCCCAATAGTGGGAATAATGAAATTATATGTGTGATTGCATGTTTATTTTAATTAATTGGTTAGTAAAATTAGGGTTTCAATTGGGTAATTAATTAAAATCAATGGTGGGAGTAGATTAATTTAGGTTGCATGTTAATGGAAATTAGGGTTTTTAGAAGGAATTAATTTAATTGGTTGTTTGATCTTTTATTTAATTGTTTTAATATGTTTTATTTATTTATTTTTATGTGTTTTGGGCCTTAAGCCTATATTAAATTCTAATCCATTTAAATAAATTTAGGTTTTTTAGGTTTAATTAATTAAAATGCATTTTAGGCCCATAAGTAATTAGATTTAGGATAAAGATAACTTAGGCCTATTTAGTAAATTAGACACAGGCCCACTAATTTAAATACTTCTTTAATTTATAGATTTAGGCCCATTCTTAGAATCAAAATAAATAGACTTAGGTTCATTTAATTAAAATTAAAAGGCCCATTAGTCTTCAGGCTCACTAGCAAATTAAAACATGTAGATTTAGCTCATTTAATTAAAATTAATGTAGATTAGACTAACTTAGGGATTGTATTGAATGCATTATTTACTTGTATTTTCATGGTTGGTTTTCCTTGGAGTTAATTGCTAGAATAAGGGTTTATATGAAAGTGCATGTAAATAGAGGATAATATAGTAATTTATAAAGTAATTCTAAATGAGCACGAGATTGAAAAAAGTTAATATTCCGTACCTAAAATCTCTTGGTTGTGGTGCTAGCTTTCTTTTAAGGAATCGAGTACTACCTTTTCAATTTGTCCCAGTTATTACCCTGGGTGGCGACTTTTGATCTCCACGCCATGTTTTTTTGATAGTGGTTAGTGTGTTCTCTGGAGCCCTAAGGTTAAACAATGTCACAGTTGTTAAAATTTTGGATGCACACTAAACCCCGCCATCTACAGACTTCCTACCCAAGGCATCTGCTACGACATTAGCCTTGCTTGGATAATAAAGAATCTCTCAATGATAATCCTTTAAGAGTTCTAACCATCTCCTTTGCCTCAGATTCAGATCTCTCTACTGAAAAATGTAAGGCTCTTGTGATCTGTGAAAATCTCACAAGTCACCCCGTATAGATAATGTCTCCAAATCTTGAAAGCAAAGATCATTGCAAACATTTGTAGGTCATGGGTAGGATAATTCTGTTCATGCTTTTTCAACTACTCGAAGCATAAGCTATCACCCTACCATTCTACATCAACACACAACCTAGGCCAACTTTAGAGGCATCATAATACACAATGAATTTATCTACTCCATTAGGCAAAGCCAAAATTGGAGCTATGGTCAACTTCTCTTTCAGTAATTGGAAACTGTTCTCATAAGCATCTGACCACTCAAACTTCACATTATTCTGAGTCAAGCAAGTCATAGGAGCTACAATTCTAGAAAAATCCTGCATAAATCTCCTATAATACCTAAATAAACCCAGAAAACTATGAATCTCTGTGACTGTCGTCTGTCTAAGCCACTCAAATACTGCCTCAATCTTCTATGGATCAACCTAGATACCATCTTTAGATACCACATGTCCAAGGAATACAACACTCTCCAATAAAAAATCACACTTCGAGAATTTAGTATAAAGCTGATGTTCTCTCAGTGTTTGCAGTACAGTCCTCAAGTGATATACATGCTCCTCTATACTCTTCAAATACACCAATATATCATTAATGAAGACTTCTACAAACTGATCCATAAATGGTTTGAATACCCTGTTCATAAGATCTATGAAAGTAGCTGGTGCATTAGTCAACCCAAATAACATCACCAGAAACTCATAGTGGCCATATCGAGTGCGGAATGTTGTTTTAGGAGCATCAGCTTCATTGATCCGTAACTGATGATAACCCGACCTTAAATCAACTTAGAAAAGAACTGTGCACCATGAAGCTAATCAAACAAATCATTTATCCTCGAGAGAGGATACTTATTCTTCATAGTTACCTTGTTCAGCTCTCTGTAATCAATGCATAGTCTTAGGGTACCATCCTTTTTCCTCATAAACAAGACTGGTGCACCCTAAAGAGAAATACTAGGTTTGATAAAACCTTTATCTAACAATTTCTGCAACTGCTCCTTCAACTCTTTTAACTCTACAGGAGCCATTCTGTAGGGTGACATCAAAATAAGAGTAATGCCTGAAACCACATCTATACAGAACTCAATCTCTATATGAGGTGGTAAACCTGGCAATATCTTAAGAAAAACATCAAGAAACTCACAAGCAATAGGAACATCTATGAGTGACAACTTCTCCACTGAAGTATCCTTGACTAATGTCAAATATCCCTGACAACACTTCCTCATCATCTTCCTAGCCGTGATAGTAGAGATGAGATTCTGAGGTGCAGAACTCTTATCACCCATAAACTTAAACTCTTCTTCATTAGGAATTCTAAAAATAACCTCTTTACTCTGACAATCCATAGCGACATAATGCTGAGACAACCAATCTATACCTAAAATCACATTGAATTCCATCATATCCAATAACACCAATTCTACTGGCAATTCTCTACCTCAGAAAAACACTGGACAACCAGAAAGAACAATGTCAGTGTCTAATAAATCGCTTAGAGGAGTGGCAATAGATAAAGGAAAAGCCATCCTCGAAGCTTGCCAACACGATTTCGAAGAAAAAATAGGGGATACAAAGGAATGTGTGGCACCCTGATCAAACAAAACCCAAGCATCCAAGTAACAAATAGGAATAATACCTGCAACGACAACATTAGATGCCTGAGTATCTTACTAAGTGAGGTGGAAAACCCTGGCCTAACCTCGACCTCCTTGCTGACTACTGGAACCAATCTGAAGGGTTAAATATGGAGTAGTCTGAAATCCTCCTGACTGTATACCCAACTGATAATAATTAGGCATAACTCCTTGCCTGACTAATCTCAACTTTATCTCCTTGGCCAACTCTATCACTGACTCTAGAGTAAGGCCCACAATAGGCATCCCAATAAATATAGAACCTAGACTAGTGACGTACGTCGTGATAGTAAAATACTGATCTCGCATAAGATCCTCTGCATATCTGCCAAGTCGGAGAAACTCTCTGGTGTAGTCTTCGACAAATATATAACCTTTGGTGATGCTCGTCAGTCGAAGTTTGTAACTCATCCAAAGTGGCTCTGGATAGAATCTCCTTATAAATCTCTCTCTGAACTGTGCCCAAGTCATCATAGTCATGTGTGGTTAAATCACTTGAGCGAACTAATCCAAGGCTAGTCCTACTACAGATAACTCGACAATCATGATTCATTGGTACTCGATGTAAACAGTTCGAGTCCTCATCTCAATACCGTGTAGAAAGTCTAACGGGTCGGATGTCCCATCAAAAGCTATTCGAACAACTCTTGCATAGAACAATACTGCCTCAGGGTCAGACATACCCTGTTGATAGGTAGGTTGTATTAGTAATGCAACTAGAGGTATAGTAGCTTCCTTGTACTCTGGCTTTATAGGTTCCTCATCTTATAGCTCTCGCTGTCTATAGTGACCTGCCGCTCCTTGAGGTCTACCTCTACCTCAACCTCTATGTCTTGCTGGTGGCTCAAGAGGTAAAACCTCATCTTAAAAGGGCTTATCATCCTTGGCCTCAACGATCGGTGGAGCGACACGCGCTCGCCTCCTCATTCTAAAAAGATAAAACTAAAAAGATTAAGACAAAATAAGCAATTTAAGGATTACGCAGAATACTAAATCAAGAAAAACTTATTGAAGACATACTCAAACCTAAATAACTGTAGTAGTTTCAAAGAAAATAAGACTCTAAAAACCTAGGTCCATAACACTAATAACCTCGGCTCTGATACCAACTTTGTCATGACCCAAACTGGAAGTCATGACTGAAGCTAAAGAATAGGAATTCTTTCGAATTCGAAACCCGTAACAAGCCTTAAAAAAAGCATGCAATAAATAGATAAAAATACACTAGAATTAAAATCTTAAAACAATATAAAATAAATACTTAATTGTCATATCATAAAATAAAAATATTTTCATAAAATATTCGGAGAAAGGTCTCACATTAAAATAACATTCTATAGATACAAAGCAGTACTACTGCAATTTTCTAAAATACAACAAAATTTTAGATAAATAATTTACATAATCTAGCCGGGGTTAAAGAAGTCCGACGTAAGGGTCTACTATTGAGGTCTGAAGATGAGGAATCTCTTGAAAAAAATATTGAGGAGAATCAGACCTCACTTAGTGAATTATTATATTATATATACATGCAATCTAAGTCATATACAGTCAGACATCAGTATATATATATATATATACATATACACATGCATTTCACACAGATGCTAAAATCTATTTTTATATATATTGAAATGCAAAAAATATTTATTTAGGTGAAGGATCAAATAGAACCCTAAAACAATCGTAACCTCAAACAAATATCTCACTAGCCACGCAGGCTTAATTAATTCCAAATAAATTCTCTTATTCCATTTTGGATAGTAGACTGGCCTCGAGACATTAAGTCAACTGAGCGCCAGCAGTCTCACTGTCAGTGTCATTAGCCCTGAACACTAGGTCAACCGAGCTCTAGCAACCACACTTATCACTTATATCAAATCTTAAATAATCAATCAAATGCTCCTCAAATAATTCTTACAATATCGACCCTAAAGTCTAACGAACCGATACGTACACAGTACTAGTGCAACCACTAAGTAGCACGTTCTATTAATATCCTTCAAATAAAATGTATATTTATGGAAAATAAATAAATGCATAATTAAACTTAAATAACATTCATAACAAAGAAATATACCATATATATACCAGAAATATACTAAATATATTTCAAGTATATATATGCTACATATAACCAAAATCAACCATAAATATACCGAATATATGTGATACATATATACTAAAATATACCGAATATATATGATATATATATACCAAATATATACTAAAAACAAATTGAGCAAATATGTCACATACATATCAGATATACTAAAAATATACCAAAAATATACTTATTCATTTAACAAAATAATTCATGTTAAAACATGAAGCTCATAATCATGCATCTACATGCAATGTATATATAAAATAATAACTCACAAGTTTGTGCTCCTCGAGACTGGCTGGACGGGCCCGGTCTAATAGGCCTTGGTCTCAGCGCAGCTAGAAAATAAATAATAATAAGCAATCAGAATAAATTCCTAACTTATACTTCTAAAGGACACTCGATCTAAGAATAGAAAACTCAAACAAACACAGAAATTCAGAATCGACCCGACGTAATATTTTACGAGAATTTTATCAAAAATTCAGAAAAACCTCCTCTATAAAACGGACATCTCTCTACTAAAAAGTAGAGTTGATCATGCAAGAAAATACACTACTAAAACACAAGGCTCAACACCTCGGGCTAGGACCTCGAACTGCACAATTTCTCAATCGAGGTTCACAATTCACTAAAAATATAAATAAAATAATAAATATATTAAAAATCATTAATTCCACAAATGTCCACAAATAATAATATAATATATTTAAATATTATAACACTAAATAAAATTATTTTCACAACAATTAAATAAAAACTCAAATAATAATATAATATTAATAAAAATCCAATTTTTCAATAATTCAACATAAAATAGTAAAAATTCACTTTTATAAATTCAAATAGCTTAAATAGCTTAAATATATATTAAAAGTAATTACAAATCCATTTAGTCACCAAAATAGTAAATAATATATTATTTGAATATAATTTTCAAAAATTAGTATTAGTTAGTTAAAAATAGTAAATAATTGATAAAAATCATTTTAATACCCTATATAATTCTAGAATCATCTAAAATATATTATTTAACCATAATTTCCACAAAATTACACAATTAACTCATAAATACAAAATTCACATAATATAAATAATATTCTAAAAAATTATATAAATTCAATAAAAGTTATTTTAATAATTCTAAAATTATTAACTCAAATTAATAACACTATTTTAACTAAATTCATTAAAACTAATTAATTAACATAATTATCAAAAATTCAATATTTAATATTAAAATAATAAAAAATTACCCAAAATTCAAATTAATTCAAAAAAATTAAAAAAATATTTTTGAGAAACTAAAGCTACCACAAATAACATTTGTGAAGCAAGTTTTTATGAATCAAACATAATCAAATTCAAAAAAATTTAAAACCCTAAAACACATGAACTAAAGATTGAAGATATCTAAAAATTAAAGAGATTTGAGCTGAAATGGAGCTCGAAAATGGACTCACCGGATCAAGCGCATTCAAACAAGACTGGAATGAAGTCCAACAGTGGCCGGAATCTCACTGGCAACAATGGAACTTCACTTTTGGCCTCCCTTGTTTTTGGCGGTTCCCAGCGTCTTCCTGGCAAGTTGACAGTGGTAGATGATGGCTGGAGGTAGTGGCAATTGGTGGTGACAGCTAGGGCAACTCTGATGACGCTGGCAAGGTCTCGGCCGGAGAAGAAAAAGAAGAAAAAGAAAAAGAAGGAAAATGAGCTTTGACCCAATTTTCTGCTTTTGACTTTTCTATTTTATTTTTTTAATAATGAAAAGACTAAAATGCCCTTCAATAAAATTTAATAATAATAATAATAATAATAATAATAATAATAATAATATTATTATTATTATTATTATTATTATTATTATTATTATTATCAAGTAATAAAACTCCTACGTAAAACAAATTATTTTACGTAAACAAATTTCTTAGAATAAGATATATAAATAATATTAGCAAATAACAATAATAATATATAAATAAAATTTAAATTATTAACATTACATATCTTAAAGTAATTTAATATTATTTAAAATACAGGGTCATTACAGTAAATGGGATAAAAACTAACACTAATTTGAATATAACACTCAAATTTAACTTATTTATAAAATAGATTGTAAAAAGTTTAGTATTTGGGTGACAAAAAAACCATCCAAAATCAAAAAAAAAAAAAAAAAGAGAGACGAAGAACAAAGACAAGTGAGAGGGGGAGAGAGGAAAGGAAAAAACATTGCCTAAAAAATTTTTTTTTAAGAGACCTAAAAAAACTTTTTAATGCAAAACATAAATTCATAAGAAATTATGAATGATAAACTAAGGAAAAAATAACCCAAAGATCAACTAGAAAATGGAAAAATAAAAGCTATATTTTCAATTTTGGCAACTCTCTTTTAGACCACTAGATATAAGACTATAAACAAGTTAAACTATTTATGAGCAGTTCAATATTTAACTTGATAAAAATTCATTTGAACTTGTATATTGAAGCTCATTTAATAAACAAGCCGAACTTAAAATATAAAAAATTTGTCTCGTAAAAGTTGTGAATAAGTTCCAATAGAAGTTTGTAAGCTATTTCATAATTTTAATGTTTAATAATATATAAGTTTTTGTTGTAAAAAATATTTTAGAAAATATATTATTTTTATTAACTATATTATAATTTATTTTTAATTTTTTAATATATAATTATAATTATAATTATAATTATAATTTATAGTTAATATGTTTTAAATTTTTTTTAGGGTCATTTAAATTTGTGAACAGTTTGTGAATATCAAGTGACATAGTGAGCTCGGTTTGAATTAATTTAATTATAAACAAATTAAGTCTGAACTAGTCAAGTTTCAACTAAATTACATCCCTAACTAAGATATATTGAATGAAACCAATGTTTTGGTTAAGGGTGTCAAAATTAGGACTGAGCATCAGGCGGGTCGATTCGGTTCAGGTTCCAGATATCCATTTCGAATGGGTTAAAAACTAATGAAATTGGAGGCCGAACCAAGCCTATTTGAGGTCTGAGACTGACGGGTTGGTTAATCGATTGAATCAGATTGTCTGGCTGCAAGCCTGCAATGAACCAACAAGAAGAAGTCTCCAGCACAACAGTAAGTCCTTCAATCAATAACAAACATGAACTTTAAAAGTTCTTAACAAGATTCAAATACGTCAGTACCACTACTAGCAATTGCCTTGAAAAGAAGAAGCAATAAACATTAGTATAATAAATCAAAATAAGCAATAATTTGATATCAAAGAGGGAGGCTCATACTTACTCAGTATGTAAAACAAGTCATAAATAGCAAATGCAGCCACATTTCTAACAACATCAATAAATTGAGCTACTAGGAAAACTTAAGCACATCATTCACTTATTTAACTTAGTTTAAATTGAGTGGAAGCATTCATCATAGCCTCACATATGCAAAAAAATACAACATCAACACTGAACAGATTCAAATAAGCAGTGAAAGTCACATTTGAATGTAAAAAAATGCAATATAAATACTAGAGCAGAATCAAATAAGCAGTGAAGCTCATATTTTAATGAAAAATAATACAATAGCAACACTGTATCTGATTCAAAAATGTAGTGAAGGTCACATTTAATTACAAACCCCATAAGCAAACAACAATATAAGGAAAAAGCAGTATAGGCAAATAGCAGCAATAACATAGATATATCATCAATATAAAAGGTAACCAAAGTTAGCAAATTTACTCAAAAAATTTTATTAGCAAAATCTGTTATATGACTTAAGGGGAGGCATGGTTGGCACTCAGTAAGGGCATGTTTGGCCCTATTCCAATTGATGGCAAATCTGTATAAGTAAAATAACAAACTTAGAAAAGATTAAATGAAAAAAAATGTATTTATTAAGGCATATAAAATTAATACTTACCTTTCTCAAAGTCTTCTAAATCTTCAAGTGCCTCTTCAACAGACATAGGTTGATTGCCCTTTCTTAGCCAATCTGAATTACAGATAAGAGCTTCCACTATCTTTGGAGTTAAGGAGCTTTGAAAGACATCAAGGACTCTCCTATTTATGTTAAAAGCACTCTTTGAATAAACTGTACAGATGGGAATAACTAACACATCTCGAGCAAGTTTAGAGAGGATGGGGAATCTCTTTGAATTTAACTTCCACCACCTCAATACATCAAAGGGACTTGAATCCTCAATAACTGCTTCATTTAGGTATAAGTCAAGCTCACTTTTCTTGCTTCCACCTCCTAAAACCTCATATAATTTCTATTTCTTAAAATAAGCCTTCAAAACAGATATATTTTTCCCACAAACAGAATCAGAGGCACCCGATTTAGATTGGCTAAGAGGTTTAATAGAGGAAATCTGAGAAATAGAATCAGTTTAGGGTTTGTACAAGCCAACATAATCTTTAAATAGCTCATAAAGAGATCATTTGACACTATTGAATATGCTTCCACCAAGTGTTTCTCCATAAATAGTGTTTAAGGAGAAATTCATGTATTTACTTTTGTCCTTAGGATCTAAAATGTTGGTAATAAAAATGAGATGGTTCATTTTTTCAGGGTCACCCCAATATTTGTCAAACTTAGTTTTCATGCTATTTCCCATAAGCCTCATTGATAAATCATCAGATTTTTGCCACTTATTTAGAATGCAGAACAAGTCAGTAATTTCAATGAAAAATATATTGGCAGTAATGTATTGAGAACTAGAAATTTTCAATTTTAACTTATAGAATTGATGCAAAAATGTCACATATTGCTTGATAGACTCCTAATCCAAATCAATTGGTACATTATCACCTAACTCTGACCTAAAACTGCTTTCATGTTCCTTATAAAATTGAAAGGATTTTTCATAAGAAGAAGCAGTCTTTAACATTAAATAGGTTGAGTTCCATTTAGTGGGAACATCAAGGCACAAACTTGATTTATATTGAACCCCAACTAAGTCACTAAATTCCTTGAATTTCCTCAATCTAGATGGTGAGTTCTTAACATACTTAATAGCATCCCTTACTCTTTTAATAGAAAAGTTTGCATCTTTCAACCCCTCATTCACTACAAGATTCTAAATATGTGCAATGCAACACATGTGTGCATACTTAGCTCTAACTGTGATCACCCCCCAATTTATCTTTTTTTTTTAAAATATGACAAAGATGTGTCATTAGAGGAGGCATTATCAACTGTGACAGTGAATATATTCCTCAAACCCTACTCTAGCAAGCAGTTCTCTAAAGTTTTGGTTATGTGTTTCCCTTTATGTGAAGAAACAAGTACAAAAGAAATAATTTTTTTGTTAAGCCTCTACTCATCATCAATGAAATGTGCTATAATAAACATATAATTGATTCTCTAGATATATGTCCAAGAATCAATGGTCAAGCAAACCCTATTAGAATGAGATTTGAAATAATTTTTCAGTTTAAGTCTCTCTTTTATATAGGAATTAAAGCAATCCCTACTCATAGTTCACCTAGAGGGAATTTTAAACTTAGGGTATGCAGTAGCTAGAAATTGCTTAAAACCCTCCCCTTCAACAAACTTAAAGGGTAACTCATCAATGATAATCATTTTCATAAGGGCAACCCTGATTTGGTCTTGGTCAAATTTCTATGTCCCAAATAAACCCACATTTTCAGAAGCTTCTACATCAGGTTTGAATGTTAAAAGTGCTTGTCTAGTGTCTTTGTTGTGTGGATTTTTTTTTATAAGCAAGCATGTGATTTCTAAGTGAAGATGTGCTATGTATTTTTGAATGATAGAAAATAATTTTAGCACAATATATACACTTAGCTTTTTATGTTCTGCCTTTCTCATCTTTCAACTTCTCAAAGTGCTCCCAAGCCTTGGATCTGGATTCAACCTCTTTCTTTTATTCTCAGCAACAACATTCTGTTTATTAGAAGCAAAATCAGTAAGTTGTGCTTCCACCTCAATTTGAGATTCAGAATTAGGGACAGGGACATGACTAGTAGTAGTATTACTATCACTGGGGGGGGTGTCAGATTGTCCATTCTGCATGCACAAGCAACAGTATAAAAGAGTTATAAACATTTTGTGAAGCAAAAAAATACATGTCAGTCAACCAAAATAGAAATACATAATATCACCAAAATAGCAACACATAAAATCACCAGAACAACATTAGAATGCAACAAATAATAACATCAGATTGCAACATAGAATATCATTAGAATGCAACATAGAAAGTATCAGAATAACAATTCACAATTTTTTTGTCAACCAGAATAGGAAAGAGAAAAATAAATTTCGATTTCTAAAAATATTTATAAATACTTACTTTTTGATATCAATCAATAAATTCAAAGAAAATTTTTATACTTTAAATAAGATTAATTAAATCAAACAGTAATGCATTTTTTTTCTCAAGCATTATGATTAGAAACCAAAAGTTTAAAAAATTAATATAAACCTAAATTTTATAAAATAAGAACAACTAAATCAAATAGTCATGATTAAATACACGAAAAATAAGATTTTATTTTCTCAAAATAAATTAAACTTTCAAAAAAAAATTTTAAATAATGCAACTCAACACTCAACATAATCAAAAATAAAAGTTTAACAAATTGAAAATAATTTTAAATAAAAACAAAACATCACCTTTTTAAAAATAGAATCAAAAGAACTACAAGTTTACCTTAATTTTTTCGCAACACTAGTTTAGTCACAGAAAGGATTTGGATCTAGATAGATCAACTCAGATCGGGACAGATATGGATAGATCAACTCGGATCTAGACAGATCTGGATAGATAAACTCGGATCAGGACAGATCTGCTCACATCGAGACATAACGACTCAGATCGGGACATATCGGCTCAGATCGGGATTAGATTGGAAGCTTCCACCTCTTTGATTGCAAGGAATTTCCACCACTTTTACTCAAAAATAAAAACCAAATGTCAAATTAGATAAACAGATTCAACTTATTCAAGTTTACATAAACAGAAAAATATTCAAAATCAAAACTATATTGAATATCTCACCTTATATTCTGAAAGATCTTGAACTTTTTTTAACATGCATGCTTAAAAATGAACAAATAAAGTCCTATATGCTACACATCTTCCATCAAATTGATTATGTAGTAATAAACACAAACATATAATGCATGGATTTAGAAGAGACATCATTATCCAGAAAAGTTTGGTGCGAAAGAGAATTAAAAAAAAGAGAAGACGAGATTAAATAGTGAAGAAGATGAGATTTCGGTTAAAAGAAATTACGAGGTTAGGGTTTGAAGGAGAAGGATCGAGAGAAAACAGAGAGTGGTGGGTGGGTCGGTAAGTGACTAAAGAAGAGCGGAGTGAATGAGGCTTTTAAGTTTAGGTTTAGGTTTAATATATATATATATATATATATATATACATACAATGTCGTTTAGGTATAGGTATAGGGTATTTGGGTTTTTGAACAATTCGAGTAGTTTAAAACTCATACTGAACCGCCCCGCGATCCGCCCTCTCCTTACATGTTTCTCCCAACCCGCCTACTCCACTCGCATTCAACCGAGCCGATCCAATAATTCGGATTTGATCGGGTCAAAAATTACGGGCTGGCCCAGTTTTGCTCAATCCTAATCAAAATGGGTCATGATTCGTGAATCCGATTCATTTAACATACACAATTAGCGAATTAGGATTAAAATTAAATGAGTTTATGTCATAAATGGGTCAACTCATTTATGATACGATTTAATCAAATCGTGTTGAAGATTGACACATGAACCTATTTAATTATACGTGTCGTGTCAACTCGACATGACCCATCAAAATTCATATAGTTTATTACGATTTTAATTAAGAAATTAGTCATTTATTGTAAAATTTTTTTATAAAAATAATATTTTTATAAATGTATTATATAAATTGCTAAATTATAAACATCATTTTTATTTTTTTTTTGTAAAAAATAGTATTTTTATTTATTATAAATATTATACAAGTTAAATAAATCATATTAAAATTTATGATTTATATAACCTATTTAAATAAATGAATTATACATATCATATTCGTATAACCTATTTAATTTTTATGTCATATTAAAATAAAAATATTTAACATAATTATTAAATAAATCATATTCATATTGATCATAATTATGTAAATAAAGTGAATTAACATGACATAAATACAATCTATTAACCTATTTTGACGCCGGTGCTATTTAAAACCTTCTCTTTGGGTTCTTTCCTAATAACTTTTAAGTATCCCCAAAGAAAAAGTGAACTTTCAAACTAAATGATTAAGATATATATCCATTACTTCAGATTTTTTTTTTTTCAAATAAAAAGTCCACATCATTATTAGTAGTGTAATTAAAGTGATAAATAAACATTATTATAATATGCTAGAAAAACATATTCATGCATTCTGTTTAATACTACTATTATTGAAAATAGAACTTTAGTTATTTAAACTTTTAAATTGTTTGATGATATATAATTGAAGTAATTATAAATTTCAAAAAATAGTTATGTGCTATGCATAAAAATAATAATAATCTGAATATGAGAGCTGTTACCTCCTCTAATTCCAATTAAATCAATTAGAATTTTTGTAATGATCAGATATCGATCATATAAATATAGACATTGAAATTTTTCTTATTATATATATATATATATATATATAGACACCTGACACACGGAGTATTTTAGATTAATTCATATTTATCAACGTTAATTTATTTTTTTGTTATTAGAGATAATTTTTTATTTAAAATGCACAAACCGACACCGTCCATTAAAAAAAAAATGAAAATGGGGACTTTTCTCACATGTAAACCAACACGAGACTTGAAGAAGAAGAAGAAGGAAACTCAACAGAAAGGAAAGAAGAAGAAGAAGAAGAAACCAACCGAAAATGCAGGATCCAAATAACAACCCGAATCCAAAACCAAACCCAATTCAAGAGACCCAAATCTTTCCTCCACCACATCATGGACAACAACAGCCCTTTTCTTTCCGGAGCTCCTACCACCGTCGGGCACATTCAGAGGTCCATTTCCGACTTCCAGAAGATCTGGATCTTGTACACGACCCATTTGAAGGTCCATCAGGAAGCTCATTTGACGAGCTTGGATCTGAAGATGACATCTTTTGCACTTACATGGACGTTGAAAAGCTTGGATCCAGACCTGAAGAAGGCTCTTCTGCTCTCAAAACCGACAATGGTGGTGGCGGAGGTGGTGGTGTTCATGTCTCAGCAGGTGGTGAAGGTGAGGTTATGGATGGAGAGAACAATCTCAGGCCACGTCATCGTTATAGCAATTCTGTTGATGGGTCTTCTACGTTGGAGTCTATTGAGGCTAAGAAAGCTATGGCTCCTGATAAACTTGCCGAGTTATGGACTCTTGATCCCAAACGAGCTAAAAGGTCTTACTTTTTTTTTTTACAATTGTTTTTTAATTCTATACTTATGTCTTTTATGGGATAAGCAATTTGTTTTAAGGTTGTTTTTTCTTTTATTTGAAGTTGATGTCAATGCAATTCTAGATAAAGTTGGTTGCTTTTAACGATAAAAAAATTTGGTTCTAGTGAATAAAGTGATTGATTATAAGCTGTGATGTTGGACTATAGGACACTGCAGAAAAATGACTTGTGCACTCTTGATCCAATGCGAGCTAAATGTTATTTTCTTCTCTATGTATGTATGTGTTTTATTTGAATCATTTGTTAGCAACTTGTTTCTTTTTAAAGTTGATAGCAATGCAATTCTACTAAAATTTTGTTGCCTTTTACACAAATGTGTGATAATATGTTCTGATTTTTGTCTGTTGAATTGTGCTGTTAACTGGGCCTTTTGTTTTTTGTGCCTTAACTTTGTTAGCGTTTGGGGGCTTGTTAGGTTTATGCTTCCTTAATCTTCTTTGTAATGTTAAAGCTTCTCAAATGTGAACTCTCTATTCATAATTTGGGAAGTTAGCGTTTGGATGCGAATCGTCTATGTGATCTATAAATGCTAATTTGACACTACTTACTAGGTAGCATGAATAAGTTCCTTAAGCTGATAACTTGCTGAAGTTGACATTCTGTATTGCAATTATTGTGATGTAGAGTTTAACAATATGCTGTGTGTTTCGGATTTGTAAGTATTTAATTCCTTGCAGAATTTAACAAGTATGCTGAGTGTTTTGGATTTATAAGTAGTTAAATCCTTACAGTATTTGATGCTTGAGTTTTCTCTAATTAAAAAGAAGTGACAAAAAAATTTAAATTTGGGTTTTGGTGTTATAGAATCATAATCCAAAACATGCTTAAATTCAATTTCTACTATGAGAACTTGTAGCTAAAAGCCAAATGTTCTACATCTTCAGTACGATTTCCATCAAAGACTACTTACTACTGAAGAGATTATACCTGATTTTTAAACTCTGATTTTAGTTGAAAACCTTTTCTTTATCACCAACAAACGGATGAAACTCTGCCTTGGAACTGTACTTGATCTCCATATCAATTTGAACTAAGAGACTTTTAGATTTTATTCTTATAGCATCAATGGCTATAGAAAATAACCCAGATTTGGACGTCTTCCAGTTAACTCTATCTTCAAGCCCTTAAATGCTAAAGTTAGCTTTGACAGGTTGCCAAACCTCATCAGTTGCTTCATCCATAGGATCTTGAAACTGCCAACTACCATTCCGCCAAACCTCATATACTTCAGTTTTAACAGTCACATCAATATCAGAAATGCAAACATTTGGGAGTTTATCCAAAAACGATTCACCATGAGCCTAGAGATCATGCCAGAAATGGAATTGCTTTCCACATCCCATTTGATACTGAAAGAAAACCTTAATTCTAACTCTTCAAATTAAATTGTTCTCTAATAAAGTCAATGGAATTTTTTAATCAGTTTCATTTAGTTTGTGATATGTATTGTTTTGACAAACATATACTCCATATATAATAAAGGTTGTTTTAGATGATCTCTGAAGTAGATTCCTTACATGTATGACATAGGGTGCGAGTATAGAATAGATGAATGAATTGGAAAAATCTGAACCCTGAGATGTAGAAGAGTAACAAGTTGCCAAATGTCAACATATGGATGAGAATTTTGGTGTGTGCACAAGCTGCATAAATGTATAATGATAAAATGGGCTGATGGCATGGATACATTGTGTAACCCATATTCAAAAAAGCAATTGGCATTTTGGTGACAAATGACACCTTTGATGTGAACCCCACAAAGTAGGTAGTTACCTAATTGCTATCTTGCCTCAGTTTTCTTTTTTTTTTTTTTTTTTTTTTTTGTGAATGAGCCCATATTTTCATCACTCAACTAGTATCAGCTGATTAAGCTAAAAAATTGGTTCTTTTTTATTAAAAGAATGATATCTATCTATATATAATTTTCAGGTGTGTGAATAATTGTTATGGATATTGTTGAGGCTGCTCTGTGCTGTCATAGAAAGTAGACAGCCTTATCATTAAGCTACTTGTCAGTATATTCTTATGCAAAAATTATGACCCAGTCATCCATCCATGGACTACTGAGCTGCTGCCTCAAGCATGTCGGATTGTAGAGAAATCTAATTTACATTTAAACTATTCATGGATATGGATGTGCATTACTGCATTCTTTGAATTTCATCTAAGAGACATAATTTCTGCAGGATTATAGCAAATCGGCAGTCTGCTGCTCGGTCAAAAGAGAGGAAAGCCCGCTATATGTCAGAACTTGAAAGAAAAGTGCAGACTCTTCAGACAGAAGCTACTACACTTTCTGCCCAACTCACATTATTCCAGGTCGATTTTTCATGAAATAAACAACTTGATTTTTTAGCAGATATAAAACTTTGTGATACGTGCCTGTATCTTTTCTGTTTTTGGTTTATTCTTGTGGTCCTGATCCTAGATGCACTCTAGGTTTTATGTTAGTGCTTCTAAATTTTAAAGGGCCATTTGTTTATGGTTTTCTGTTGTATTTCAGAGAGATACTACTGAATTGACTACTGAGAATACAGAACTTAAGCTTCGGTTGCAAGCTATGGAACAACAGGCTCATTTACGTGATGGTATGATTCAAGCTTGCTCTGCTTTAATTTTTTTTTTTTTTAACTTTTCATTCTTGGATGGATTTTTTTTTTTTCCATTTGCAATGCAATTGAACAGTTTATGCTCTAAACTACTGATTATAAATTTTGAAGGTTTATCTGTGTTTTTCGAACACATGATAAAAATGTTCTGAAGTGTAATGATTGGTTTTTGTATGATATGAAATAACTTAATGCTACCTTTTACTCTGGGCCATAAATATGGTCAAGTTATAATCTGGTCTATCCACCAGTAATCGGGACCACTTCTTGGGGTTCCAGTGGTTGCATTATGGGATGTCTCATTATTACTGTTACACTAGGTTTGGTAAAATTCCTGGCCAGTAGTTTATGCTTTAGGAGTTTGGTGTAAAACAGTTATGCTCTAGGACTTTGGCGTGTAACAGGGAATTACATATTTCTCTTTGAACATTTTCCATCTGACATTATGTAGCCTTCAATTTCTATGCAGTAGGAGGTCTCTAACTATCCGTGTACTGTTTTTTTTTTTTTAAATTCTGACAGCTCTGAATGAAGCACTAAAGAAGGAAGTGGAGAGGCTCAAGTTTGCAACTGGAGAAATGATGACACCAACGGATAGCTATAATTTGGGAATGAACCATATGTTATACACCCCTTCTTCTTTCTTTCCATCCCAGTCACAACCAAGAGCAGTTAACACTCAAAATATGCAAATGCCCCAGTATCATCCTTTCCAGTCTAACATGTCAAGTCCACACCAGCCTATGGCTGCCCCATCTCATTCACATGCCTTTCTGGATACTTTGCCTCAGGATCCTCTTGGACGATTGCAGGGGCTCGATATCAGTAGCAGAAACACTGTTTTAGTGAAATCTGAAGGCCCCTCAATTTCTGCTAGTGAAAGCAGTAGCATTTGATGGAAAATCTGCTGATTTGCACTTTACGCTATTCTATTTTTCTTGAAGTGTTTATAGACTGACCTTCTTGACAGCCTAAGGTAATATTCTTTTTGGGGGGTGCGATTCTTTTCTCTTGAGTGGCATTTTGGGTCTTTAACTAACCAGCTCTTCAAGATTCTTGTGAGATTTTCTCCTGTTATAACTTACAAACCAACATTGTATTTCTTTGGAGTAATCATGCTGGAATAGAAGTTTGTTCGTGGCAGAGATGCTCCCTGTTTGTTTCTGTTCAAAATGTGTATTGCTCAGAAAGGTGATTCTTTTTGTTGTCCGTGTATTGATAGATGATTTCTCTTTCACGTCACTATTAGTTAACTTGTAATGTTTTAAATTTCTGTAACTCCTTACGAATAATTTACAGCTGTAGAAGTTTTTTGTGGATTGAATGAGAAGGTTGACTCTGTTGATTTTTTCAGTGTTTGTCATGTTAGTTAAACTGCACCTGGCTACAATGAGCTCTTTCGTTTGTTAACCATTGGCTTCTTTTAATTGCTGAAGTATTTTTGGACTCGCTTACATTTAAGTAGAATAGTCTTTTGAGTAAACATTTAATAAAAGGGCAATGGTCGCGGGTAGATAAATTACCAAAATGATCCTTTATATTTTTTATGGCCAGTAAATCAATAACAGCTAGCTAAACTACTGATTCAGTACCGAAATTCTTATAAATTTAAAATTATAACTAATTGTTTACTTGAATATATGTGAAAAACAGTAAAATATTTAATGAGAAAGAGATTCCTATGTGAAGGCATTAAAAGTAACGAATCACAAATAACTAACAATTATGATTTTATTACTTATTAACAAATAACAAATAATTAACAGTTATAATCCTATTACGTACAAATAAATGTGTTCAGTATATGACAATAATATTAAAATATTTAATTTTCACATTGTTCATAGAGTTATAAAAGACATGTTATCTTTGTGAAAAAAAAGACCAACATTAGTGGATTGAAATAGATAACCCTTTTGAGTGGTGAATTTTATTTATCATTGTGAAGGACATGACTACAATAGAGATTCAACAGCAACACAATGAGAACACTCATTTGTGACAAAAAAAAAAAAAAAAGAATTGTATCACTGTGAAGTCCACCAACTTAAAAAATGTCTTTTATGCTATGCTGCTAACTGCTAAAGAGTTACTACAGCACATTTCATGTTGTCCCAGTGCCGTTTGAGACCTCAACAGCTTTAAAGAAGGTGAAAGCCCCAACCTTTACCTACCATGTATTTAGTTTTATGTTTCTAGTTGCATGTGGTCTTCTCTTCTAATGTAAAGTCTGCGTCTTTTTCATTTGTTGGCTTCATTTTGGCATTGCGCGCAAACTGTTTGATGGAAAACCTCTGTGAAATTTGGTGTTGGCTCGCATTTGTATATAATGCATTTTGATGTAAAGAGACTACTCAGATAAGCTTGAACTCACCGTGTTAATTTGTTGTCCCTGAAAACCGAGAGGATTTATAGACCAAGCATGATTATTAATGGTTTAAATTTCTAGTCTTGTTCTGTAACAAGACTTCCCTCTAAGTAATATTAGAAACACTGCAGGTGGCAAATAAATGGTCTTTGGTTTCCAAACACCACCGCAGGATAAGCATTTTGCATAGGGTACATTACTCATTTCAGTTCTCTGTTTACACTTCCACTGCAAGTGACCTGTTAGAAATGAAATAAGGCAATGCTTGGGGATAGAAGGATACATGTTGGACTATTAGTTTGTGCTAGGGAACTTTAGAAGTTCTGCTTCTCTATGAATTCCATGCACGTGCAACTGAAAATTCTTTTGGTTGGGGTGATGAAAATGTGCTTTTTTTGTTTTTTAAATGTATGCTATCTATAGAATTGCCTCACTTGTTAATTAGGTTTATTTAATGCAACATCTGATAGAATTGATACAAAGAAGGATACAAATTGGATTCAAAGTGAATTTGGGATTCTTTGAGGCCACCTTCCTGATATGGTCCTTCTCAAACTGCTGATGCGCCCCAAGCATGGGGTTGGGGATGCCATCAAGCACCTTAGAGGTAATGCCTATTCACTCTTGTGGGCTAAGCTACATTTCACTGTTTTGTTAATTAGATATATGGATAAGTATCAGCACAATTTTAGTGAATTATTTACTGACAGGGCACTTTTATGTCATTTAATCTGGTTCAAGTAAAGTTTCACTTATTTGGTTGAATTCCTTGGCAAAATTTCAGTAAAAAAGTTAGCAATTAATAAATCTAAACTGGAAATTATTATCATTTTTTTTTTTTGGCATAACTGGTGACATGTTTGGTTCTTTGATAGTTCTCTCAATATAAATTGCAGGAACTTTTTCTTGCTTTCTTCATTCAGCCCCTGATAGTCATGTTGAACTTCATTCTAAAGAGAAGGAAGTAGTAATTGCTTTGGGAAGCAATGTGGGTAATAGACTTTATAACTTTAACCAAGCAATGCACTTGATGAAGAAATCCGGCATTAACATCAATAGACATGGTTGTTTGTATGAGACAGCACCTGCCTATGTTACCGATCAGCCTCATTTTCTTAACTCTGCTGTTAGAGCTGTTACAAAACTTGGTCCACATGAGTTGTTGCAAGTTCTTAAGAGGATTGAAAAGGACATGGGTCGTACTGATGGAATAAGGTATGGGCCAAGGCCTATCGATTTGGATATATTGTTCTATGGGAAGTTCAGGGTTTATTCTGATACACTCACTATCCCTCATGAGAGAATATGGGAGAGGCCATTTGTAATGGCCCCTTTAATGGATTTGCTGGGATCAGATATTGAGAATGACACAATAGCTAGCTGGCATTCTTTGTCAATACATCCTGGTGGACTCTTTGCGTCATGGGAGAAATTAGGTGGTGAAAACCTCATTGGGAAAGATGGGATGAAAAGAGTTCTACCAATTGGAAATCGCTTATGGGATTGGTCACAGAGAACTTCTGTGATGGGTATTATTAATTTAACCCCAGATAGCTTTAGTGATGGTGGAAAGTTCCAGTCCATTGATTCTGCCATTTCTCAGGTCCGCTTGATGATTTCAGAAGGGGCAGATATTATTGATTTTGGAGCTCAATCAACAAGGCCAATGGCCTCTAGGATATCCCCTCAAGAGGAAATAGATAGATTGATGCCTGTCTTAGAAGCTGTTGTAAAGGTACCTGAGATGGATGGAAAGCTCATATCTGTTGACACATTTTACTCAGAAGTTGCTTTAGAAGCAGTCAAAAAGGGAGCTCAACTTGTGAATGATGTATCTGCTGGGAAGTTGGACCCTAACATGACTAAGGTTGTTGCTGATCTTGGGGTTCCTTATGTTGCAATGCACATGAGAGGAAACCCAGCCACAATGCAGAATGATGAGAACCTGCAGTATCATGATGTTTGCAAGCAAGTTGCCTCTGAGTTGTATTTGCAGATTAAAGATGCAGAATTATCAGGAATTCCAGCTTGGAGGATTATTGTTGACCCTGGAATTGGCTTCTCAAAGAACAAAGAGCATAATGTGGAAATCCTCATGGGGTTACCAACTATTAAAGCAGAGATTGCAAGGAAAAGCTTGGGCATTTCTCATGCTCCAATACTTATAGGACCTTCGAGAAAGAGATTCTTGGGTGATATTATTGATCGCTCTGAAGCAATTGAAAGAGATCCTGCAACCATTGCTTCTGTGACTGCTGGGGTTCTTGGAGGCGCAAACATTGTAAGGGTACATAATGTTAGAGATAATCTAGATGCTGTGAAGCTATGTGACGCAATGCTAAAATACAAGAGACATCCTTCGAAATTAACAGAAAAACTCTAGTAGTTCTTTCTTTCGGATAACCTTCCTCTTTGTCCATTTGCTGCTACAATCCTATTGTCTGCATTATTGCTATCAGAATAGAAAACGCATGTTATTGCAAATTGGATTTGAGGTTTCCTTTGCTTCAATTCGATGCACACCACCACTTCCATTTTATACTTATGTTTCAGGTTATGCAGTAAATGACAGTCTGAGCTTCTGCACTCCTCTCATCGCACTGATTGTGAAATTTAAATATATTAATTCTTATTCTTCAGTTATTGCTTCTTTAATGGAGTGGTTAGAAGTGCTCATTGAGTGCTAGGCTCTTTGCATATCCCAGCAAATTTAGCCTTAAGTATCATCATGGATTTAGTACTTGGTAGTATATGGAATTGAGAGGATTCCAAATAACTCCATTGATCAGCTTATTCCAGGTGAGAAAGTTATTGTTATTATTATTATTATTTTCTCAGCAGATGCAACATATCCTGCAAATCAAAGGCTTAGGAGTATCGGGCACCAAATATGACCATCTTGGGTCAAGATGGCCTACACTCGCAGTCTCACATTAAAACTCACATGGTAGGGATTAGACCCCTGAGTTCTCTGGATTGCAAAATGTTGGAAAGGGCAAGTGGGGTTGCTTGGTGATGGCCTAAGCATTTAGCCACCATGTTATTAAACCACCATTAAGAAAATGACTGTTCATGTCAATTGCATGTTGCAGGTTTGTTGGGGTCTCTCAACTGGGTCTAACAGACACTCCTTGTGAAGGCCACTTTCATTTTTGGTCCTAACCGACAACTCTTGGATAAAATCCACGAACGTTTTTTGTGGATCTCATGCAACATTGTTCCTCCTTGGTGTTTCAGAATCACAAGTGTTGTCCCTACTAGTAGTATAAACAGCTCTACTCATAAACACTGAAAGAACTGAAACCATCAATGCACTTTCATTGAGTACATAAAATTGAATTTTCTTTTTTTAAAAAAAACCTTATGGCTCAAATTTGCAGACAAACATAACATCATGTAAAAAATACCTAGTAATTTGGAATTTTATGAGTAACTTTTCACATATATATATATATTGCATCTCATATATTTAGTAGTTATAAGAGTTTCAATTATTTTAAAATTTAAACTAAGTGAATTCACAGGGGCAAAATTCTCTCAGTATTTATTTTCTCTATATATAAGACTTAATTTGAGGTCTTACTTGTAAATTCAAATTTCTTACTATTTTAACCAATAGATTTTAGTATTATACAAAAAATATATATTTAATAATTACCTTTTCTATCCAATAATTATATATATTAATTATAAGGATTCCAATTCCGATTAATATAAATTGAAATATATAGATTCCATTAAAAAGATAAAACTATTTTATCATTTATTTTTTATATATAAATCTGGATTTTATTTAAAAAATTCGAATTTATTGCAATTTAGACCAATATTTATGTTGATAAAGTATAAATGTTCCACGGTGTACTAGTAGTGCAAGGCATTTCCAAGTTCTAGACTCAATATTCAACAAAGAATGGAGAACACAAAGACAAAGTCAAGGTCTTATTAATACGTATAATGCTTCAATTAAGGCATTGCCTCTAACTTTTTCTTTGATTTCACATTATTGATTTATCCACGATGCATTTCCCCGACAATCAGTTGATAAAAAAAAACATGCATACTTTGAAGTGCTTTTAACATTTGCCATAATTAATACTATGTTAGGAAGCCACATATCTTGACTTTGCATGCAGACAAAATTCACATTGGATAATGCATGCATGGCCTTCTTCTTAATACGTGGTTACTACTAATTGACAAGTTAGTAACAAATTCTCATCTTCTAATGTGAAATCTCCAAAAGATTAATTTTGTATTCAAGATTTTCTCCTTCCAGGCAAGAAAATAGAACAAAAAGTTGCTTAAATGTCTAATTGTAGTGTCTAATTCTTGTAATTATCTCAAATGAAATCCACCTCCCTATGTACAAAAGAGACAAAATACTTGAAGATTTATTGCCAACAAAATCTTGGTTGAGACTTTTGAGAATACTTATGGCTATGTTCCATTTTTTATTAAGTGAAAATATTTTCTGTCAACTAATCGAACGATTGTTGATTATGTTGCTATAATATACAATATATCAATTAAAGAAATTATATATATACATAAATAGTTTTCACTGTGGTGAAGTCATCATCTCATATATAATTTCTTTGCAACTTGTTTACACATTATATCAATTTCCAGTATATATTATATATGGATGAGAAATTAAAAGAAAGAAATAGGTGAAGAAAGCTCTAAAATTCATCATATGAAAAAGATACATGAATATATGTTTACGATAAGGGACCGCAAAGGGCGGGACTTGCATGTGCTTTGCAACGTGGTAGGTCCCTTAATTACACTATCAATCTATATATTTTTTAATTACATTATAATAAAGTACATATATCAAACAACAATATGTAATTATCAACTCATTATTTTTTTTATTGAAAAGGCTAATCATCCAAAACATATACACTAACTTACAAGTCTTCTTAATCTTCCTTTCGAGCTTAAGTGTTAGCTATAGCCACTTAATTTCTTAATCATCATACGTGTGCTTTGTATAATTAATTAAGGGTGATATATGATTTAATTAATTATATATAAAGTCATGTCTAGCTAATCTTGTTTATTATAATTAATTATATTAGCAACCGACCAATGATTATATTTATGGAGATCTCTATGATTACACTGCGTTGCCATTGTTTTATTATTAAGTTTCTTTTACCTACTATACACTCAGTTTGTACCTTATCTACAATTATTCTTCATGCCAATTAAACTTGCAGGCCATTTAACCTAAAAGGTGACCACGTTCTATATCCCAAAGTGTGTGTTTTGTGAGAAAAAAAAAGGAAAAAAAAAGAAGAAAAATTTAATTACTACACTAATTAACTTTTATTTTTTTTTAAACTACTAATGTTTGAAATCTTTTGAACTTTCCATCAATGTGAAACTATAAAAACACAATTGTATAAAGAAGAGAACAACTTATTTAATGCAATTGATTTAAATCTAATATATTATTTAAATGAGAATAATTCTATACCAACTGATCTCAATAGATATTAATTTTTAAAATTAAATTTTAATAACTTATTAGGGAAAATGTTACTAATTTTGTAAAGGGATGAAAGATGAAAACAACCAAAATGAATAGCTAGCTTTGACCATATGAGCATAACCTTAAAAACAGGGTTTTTATATCCATACTAATGCCTTTTGAGCTCAAGATCGCCACATTTTATGTAAAAAATGAACTAATTTGTGCAAGTTCTTGCTTACTTGAGCTGTGCTGTGTTATATTTGACAGTCAAATGTTCAATTTGTAATGTATATTTTAAATATTTTATACTTAATTAATAAAAATAAAATACGGATTTATACATTTAAATCTAGTGGAATGAAATATATACCTTTTTGTGCAAAACGAGGGGATAATGAATGCTTTTAAGTTTCAAAAAAATTAACCTGTACTGTACGTGCCCTCAAACTTGGACTAAATAACAACCGCCCATAATCAAAGGCCTGAAAATTGTAGGCTAACTGCGCAATCTAAGGGTAAATTATTATATAATTGAATAACCTCACACCACACGTAAGGAGTTCAAAGACGTAGAAAAAAACTATAAAAACAGTTGATAAATGCATGTGCATTGTGGGGTCATAGGTTTAGCAGTTGGTGGTCTAACTTGGAACAATTGCATGTGCCATTTGATTCTTGGTAATGACCTGAAAATTTTTCAGAATCAGTTTTTGTGGATTTCTTTCTCTTTCTCTCAATTCTAAGACATGTTCTTTTGTTAGCTTCTCTCTTGTTACTTCTCTTGTCTACATCATCCAATAGTATCCATTTTTCACTATATAAATACTCTCCATCCCCTTAATGCTACCCATCAAACCACTTAAGTCTCAAGCCTATCTACAGCTACCTAGCTCCTCTTCTTCTTCTCTATTACATTACATACAATGGCTACAGCTACATTCTCTGCTATTTCTCTTCTTTTCTTTGTGCTCAACCTTTGCCTTAGAGCCACCTTTGCAGACTATGGAGGATGGCAAAGTGGGCATGCAACTTTCTATGGTGGGGGTGATGCTTCAGGCACAATGGGTAAGTTCAAGAAAAAAATCAAAACTTTTTGTGTTCAAAATGTTACAAATGTGTCAAATGCTAAAGGGTTTTGTGTTAAATTTACTTTGTTTTTCAGGTGGTGCTTGTGGTTATGGAAATTTGTATAGCCAAGGGTATGGAACTAACACTGCAGCACTTAGTACTGCCCTATTCAACAGTGGCTTGAGCTGTGGTTCTTGCTATGAAATGAGATGTGACAATGACCCTAAATGGTGTCTCCCTGGAACTATCACAGTCACTGCTACCAATTTCTGCCCTCCTAACTTAGCCCTGTCCAATGACAATGGTGGCTGGTGCAATCCTCCCCTCGAACACTTCGACTTGGCTGAGCCTGCTTTCTTGCAAATTGCTCAATACAGAGCTGGAATTGTACCCGTTTCATTCAGAAGGTATAAAAATAAAACAGAATCATTGAGCCAGAGCTTTAACTAATTCAATAAACATAAATAACAAATTTTATTTACAATCTTTTTAACATTCCTGTATGGTTATGAACAGGGTCCCCTGTGTAAAGAAAGGAGGAATAAGGTTCACCATTAATGGACACTCTTACTTCAACTTGGTATTGATCACAAATGTAGCTGGAGCAGGAGATATACATTCAGTGTCAATCAAGGGATCAAAGACAGGATGGCAAGCCATGTCAAGGAATTGGGGTCAGAACTGGCAAAGCAACGCATACATGAATGGACAAAGCTTGTCATTTCAAGTTACAACAAGTGATGGCAAGACTGTGACAAGCTACAATGCTGTCCCTGCTAACTGGCAATTTGGACAAACATTTGAGGGTGGTCAATTTTAGAATTTCATACATTAGGAATAGAAAAAAAAAAAAAAAAAATTAAAAGCAAGTGTTTACTATATATGAACTATATAGTAACATTTGTTAATTATGATATGATGCAATACGATTGTTTTGTGAGATGGTGGTGGGGTTTAGGGCAGTAGGAGAAAGGAGCTTGGCCAATGTGGCTGGCTGTTGCTGTGGTGGTTCATTGGCACCCGCTAGGCCTTTATTTATTTTCTTTTTGTTTCATATATATATATATATATATATGTAATGAAATAGGGGATGTTTTTATTGGTGTCTTCTTGTTTGATTGCAGGCCATCAACGAAATTCCATTTGTTTGTCTTCAGATTTAATTCCTTAGTTTGTGTGAAACCAAGTTGGGGCATTTGATATTTCCTATTTGCATAAGCCAATGGGGCAATTTTGTTGTATACTAATTTCAACATTTGAACTTCATGAATAAGATCAAGCATTTGGCATATCAATTCTCTTCAAGTCCTTTTCACTTTTACTTTTTAATCTTTAGATATCACTTTACTAAATATTACAATTTGTACCTTCAAAAACCATAATATGACAATAATTTACATAGATAACAAAAAGTAAGCTATTATTTACCCATATTTGTTGATTTAATTGATAAAAAGTTTAAATTCTTTTAAATAAATTTTTGAATTCGACTTTCATATATAAAAAAACAAATATTGGATAATTTTATCCTTTTATAGGTCATTCAAACTTTAGAATAGTAATAGCACTTATTATTATTGGATACGGAGTATCAGATGAAATATATATATATATATTTGCTTTCAATTGGTTTTTTATTCGAAGTCTTTAATATATAATAGTTACATGAGTTTTAATTATTGTTAAGTAAAGGCGTGTGGATCTCATAAAAAAGGGGTAAAACTCTTTAATACAGTAATATTTACTTTATCTTATTATATTCGAATATAAATGTTAAGTCAAGTAGATTCATTTTTTCAAAAGGGAATTGCAATCGATTTTAAGAAGTGCGGTCTACTTTAGAGTCCATCATTAGAAAAAAAAAATTAAATTAGCTTGGCTTTTTTTTTTAAAAAAAAACAATTAGTCTTGCCTAAATCTTTTAACTTGAAGTGAGAGTTAGATGATTTAAGCTCTACTCTTAATCAAATATTTTGGACCTATAACAAAATATTTTACTATTCATTTTTAGCTCCACTTTAAATTCAAAAAACTCATTTTTAAATAAACTTAGAAATATATGAATATTATTTAAAATTCAGACCAAATTTTATCAGTCTATACTTTTAATTTTAAGTTAAGCTTGATTAAAATGCCAAACCCAATGGACCAAAGTGGACTCAGGCCTATTTGTGCAATTTCACTGGAAAGCAAATGGCTTAAAAAGTAGTTAATTGTAGTTTTGGCTGGGCCAGAATGGCCGATGGCTTCACTCTGTAGAAGCCTACCACTGGCAGTGAGAGTGGCACTGTCGTCAACTTCTCGAACCGTAGTGTCTGCTTCTTCTGATACTTCTCTCAGCTTCTATTCGTTTAACACCTCAAATCAATCATATCTCCCATCTCAAGAATCACAGTCCCTTGACATATTTTTTATCACTACCCACCATGGCAAGCTCAGCCGCCGGGCTTTCTACACCAGCAGCATCGTTAGATAATAATGGAGGGAATACTGATGGTTCTGTTTTTCCTTTATCTTCATCAACTGTGCTTAAGATCAATAAGGGAGATATCACCAAGTGGTTCGTTGATGGCTCCTCTGATGCTATTGTAATTATCAACCCCTTCTCATTTCTCTCTGTTTCTTGTTTATTTTGTTCTATTATCATGTTTCTTGATGTGGGTATGTTGCTGTTTTATTAGTCTTGACACTGTTATTGCTTTTCTAATGAACCCATCAATCTCATATGGGCATGAATGAATATAAGGTGCAAGTAAAGTTTGTGGCTTTACCTTGTTTTGTTCTGTGATTTAATTGATGATTTTGTTATGTATGAGTTTCTCTGTTTGGTGTTGAGTGCAATTTTCTCTGATTTCTACATGTTTAGATTCTGAAGTCATTCTTATTGTGCAGTGGAGCAGTGGAGTTTTAAAGAACATAAATTTCTGCCAATGTTATGTTGGCAGCATCTGTTTGCACATAATGAGATTGAAAGTTTTCAGCTTTAAATACTTAGGGGTGAACATATAAATTAAATTTTATATTCTGCAGGTTAATCCAGCAAATGAGAAAATGCTAGGAGGTGGAGGTGCTGATGGAGGTACTCTTGTCTTGCCATTGCATAATCACTTTTTGCTCAAAAATTATTGGAAAGTTTGATTATGCTTCTGACAAATTTGATCTCTTTTTGCCAGCCATTCATAGAGCTGCTGGACCAGAACTCCTAGATGCATGCTATAAGGTCCCTGAAGTGCAACCTGGAATTCGCTGTCCAACTGGAGAAGCAAGAATTACTCCGTAGGCTCTTCTTGCTTTGCATTTTTTATACAGGTGTTATCATTCCACAAGTTGTACATATTTATCAGTTATTATTTCATGATGCATGTTGAATCTCTGCAGAGGTTTTAAATTGCCTGCATCTCATGTGATTCATACTGTTGGCCCCATCTATGATCCTGATAGGAACCCTGCAGCCTTCTTGAAGAATGCATACAGGTCTGTCATTGCATTGATTGTGTCCTCTTTTTGCGTAGCTTCATTTTTCATTCTAAGATGCCTTTTTTTTTTTCACTCTTAATAATTACAGGAACAGCTTGGCAGTGGCCAAAGAAAACAATATTAAGTTTATTGCTTTTCCTGCTATATCTTGCGGTGTCTATATGTAAGTTGAACATGGGTAACAACTTAGATCTTTTCTTTTTCTTTTTCCCCCTTTAATATATGTGCGTGAGTTTACATTGTCAAGAAGACAAGAATATAAGCTTTGCCTCCTTTGGTATTAATAAATTTGCAACTCCTTTGTAATTACTTTGGTCAACTTCTAGCCAATAATTCCTTCATGATGATGAGTTGATTAGAGGAGGAAGTTGTATTAGCAATGCTGGTCTCCTGTTTGCAATTTATGGCTTTCAATAAGGACAGAATCTCAGAATATAAGTATTGGATGGGATGACAGATTTTAATTTCCAGTGAATTTGTGTCTGTGAACTCTGTGGGAAAGTTCACTAACCAAGTCATAATTGTGCCCTCTGCATTTGCATTTTTCAGGTATCCTCTTGAGGAAGCTGCCTCAGTGTCTATATCCTCGATCAAAGAATTTGCAGATGATTTAAAAGAGGTAAGTTCTATGTTTATTTTTCTTTATTATATGGAAAAACTAACCGACTATTTTTTTTTCAATGAACGATGATATTTTCTGCTCTAGGATATATGTTTACTTTATCTAAATTAAGTTGCAGAGTATTTCTTGCAAAAGCAAAATGTTCTTGTAATCCGTGAATGACAAGTACGGGCTTCTTCAATGAAACAAAACTATGATTGTCATCATGCATTTGACCTGTATAGTCCTCTTTCCATTTTGTTCTTAGGCCAGAGAGATCTTATTCAGGAATTTAAAAAGTCAAAATTTACAGTGAAGTGATTCATGTGGCCCAAACAGTTAAAGAACCTTTAAACTTTTAACATATAATTCTGTCATCCTATGAAAAACGTTGCCGGAACGGAAGTAATATGAGATCATGGTATATAGATCGGTTAAGTATCGAGAACTTATGTGCTTTTAGTTAAAATTTTGTTCTGCAGGTGCATTTCGTTTTGTTCTCGGATGAGATTTTCAATGTTTGGTTGAAGAAGGCAAAGGAATTGCTTTTGACTTAAGTGCCTACAGCATCTGAGTTTAAGTACCTCTTATTCAGAAGTGAAGTTGCGGATATGTTATTTTAGTTGCTCTGAAGTTGATGGACCATTCTTGGTAGAAATATAATAGCCGTAGAGGTTGTATGGGATTGTAATAATTGTGACCTTCGAGTAAAAGAGGTGGATGAATGCTATCCATTATGCTTGTATATACACGATGTTGTTCATATTGAATGTGGAAGTGTGTCAATTCCAGCAAGCTTTTGGTTTCGTTGAAATATGTCTAACAGGACTGTTATAATGCGGAATTAAAATAATAAAATAGTTAGGATCACATATTTTTGATAATTTTGCAAACTTGAAATTGATAAATACTAGGTTTATGTTAATTACACCAAAAGATTGGGAAAAAACACAATTTCTTTACAACTTTATTTACTTTTGTTATTTTCTATCAATTTGGAAAAGTTTGCACAGAGTGTTTTTAGTTTTGCTCTCTGTATCATTTTGTTCTTGTTTTTTATGTTTTTCACAAGTACGTATGTCTATTACTTATATGTAAATAGGAGCAATTGCTCCTATAATTTTGGAGGGGTAGTTGCACTCCCTTTTCTTTCTTTTTTTAGTTAAATTAAGTTGGATCGGGTCAACCTGACACGGGCAATCCAAATCCAAATTCTAACATCTCCAACTTGCACATGACGATTATGATCCCATTGCGATGTTTTCTTTAATTAATAGATAAACAACACTTTCATACTAGTAAACGGGTCGTGCGACCTAGTGAGTAAAACCTGCACTTAGGAGCTTATTATTATGCATTTTTTAGGAATAATATAGAAGCTTCAACCTTAAATATAAATATATTAGTCAATTAAATATGTATTCGCAATATCCTATATTGTCCCTTTAAAATTATACTAACATCTCATATCCCTCAATGAGCATGTTCAAGATATTTTCATTTTATGTATCCATAATAAAGTTATACTTCTCTCAAGCGACAAGATTGGCTAGCCAATGAACACACTGAATAAAATCTTCCTTTTCTACTTGAAATTTTTAATTTATACATAGTTGCTTTTCTAGACATGTTCTATGAATTGAATCATTCATGACCATAAGTAGCATGCTAAAATAGCAAAACACTATGTACAAATTACAAACAATAGCAAAAAGTATAAGGGTACCATATAAGGATTTAAGATTATCCTCAAGGTCTCACAAAATGGAGAAGTAGGGATCATTCTCCCACTATCTTTTCGGTTGAACAAGCACACATGGTATGAATCATGTGCTACAATGTTTATATATGTTTTTTTAATTGATGTCAATAAAAAACGCTGAACAAAACTATGTTTAGTTGCTCATTTGCGCCTAACTTGAATTCTCAAGATATTCTAGGTGCATTCACATCTGGCTTACATATGTCATTTGGATAGGGCAATCCAAAGCGGTTGTATGTCTAAAAATAACCTCATCTCATTTTCCTTTGACGCGATAGTCTTAACATTTAATTTCATCTCCACTCGCTCTCTTAACACTAGAGGCAATTGCTTGTGTGAGTAAGCCAACCTAAAAACCTATGCGACATGTCTTTGTTGATCATTTAACAATATATGTAAGTTGTGTATACAGTAAGAATACAATTAAGTAAACATGCCAATTATTGCATTTATCCAAATAATTCAACACATAAGTTGAATAAAATATTATATATTTTATGCAATCCAAGAGAATTTACATGTGTAAGAAATAAATCTCTTGGAATTGGCTTAGTTAAAGCATCAACCACCATTTTGTGTGTAGATATGTATTATATAGTTACTTCTCTTTTAGTAATAATGTCTCTAACATAGTTGTACTTTGTATCTATGTGTTTAGTTCTACTATGATATTTAGGATCTTTTGTGAAAGCAATTGTTGCTTGATTATCATAATGAACAATAATGGCTCCCTCGTAACCATTTTGAATTCCTAAATTCATAAAAAATGTTCTTAACCAAACAGCCTCTTGCACTGCAAGTAAACATGTAATAAATTCATCTTCCATAGGCGACAAGGCTATACATGTTTATTTCTTACTGTTGTATGAGATAACACCTTTATTTAGTAAGAAAATATAACTAGAGGTGGATTTACGTTGATCAAGTTCTTCTCCCCAATTAGCATCCGAATATCCAATTAGGTATAAGTCTGATCCTTAATAACATAAACAATCTTCCATATTGCCTTTTAGATACCTTAGAATCCTTTTAGTAGCTTTCCAATGCTCTAGTCTAGGATTTGATTGATATCGACTAACTAATCTAACAACAAAACAAATATCTGGGTGAGTACACAATATAATATACATAAGACTGCCCATAGCACTAGAGTATGGTACAAAGGCCATTTCTTTTTGTTCTTTTAGATTATTAGGACACATTTTGAGACTCAAGAACTCACATTTTAACATAGGAGTATCCACCGATTTACAACTGCTCATATTGAAATGTTTTAGATTCTTTTAGATATAATTCTCTTATGACAGCCAAAAGTTTCTTTGAATGATCTATTTTAATTTTAACCCCTAATATGTAGTCAGCTTCACCCATATCTTTCATGTCAAAATTAGTGGATAACCAATTTTTAATTTTCATTACATACTCCTTATCACTCCTAGCTATTAATGTATCATCAATATAAATAGATAGAATTGCAAATTTGTCATTGAATCTTTTAACATAAACATAATGGTCCTCATCAATTATTTTGAAATCATAGGTTATAATTGCCTTATGGAATCTAAGGTACCACTATCTGGATGACTGTTTAAGACTATTAATAGATTTTTGTAGCTTGCATACTTTTTGCTCTTAGCCTTTAATAATAAAACCTACAGGTTATTCTTGTTAGCATAGGTGGTATGCCCTAGAGGCCAATCACATATTTTAACATTGTTAATAATCCTAAACAACAATTAAATATTCAATTAAATAAACTGTTTGTTCATTTTAGTATTTACCCTTTAACATTATGTTAAATAAATTTATTATCAAGAGTTGATAATACGAGTGACAAATTTATTTAGTACATATGCTATAAAATTATTAAATTATTTGTAGTCGATAAATTAATATTTGGGTAATATTAATTTAACTATCACCTCTATCTATTTTCCTTGATTAGTATGTGATACTAATAGTGGGAGGTAGTGAGTCTCACGTTACTTGATATGAGATATTAAAATAGACATGTGGATGCTTATGTGATGGGTGGATCGAACATGATGTTAGATTTATGATCATGAGGATATTCACTTATAGTCAACGATCATAATTTAGGTAATAATGGTGCATATAGTCCTTTGACTTGAGGTGACACGGTCATCCACATTTGAAAGGTTAGAGTTTGTTACCACTTATATACTTGTTGTAATATCCCGTGTTTTTAAACATTTTTACATTGTACCGGGATATGCAGTGTTAATAATTTTTGTATATATATTACGATATTTTTACGAGTTAATATGTATTTAAAACCTATTTTAATTACTGTGTATTATTTACAGTGCTTTACGTAAAATTTTCCCGGGACTTGCATTTTCGGGGAAATTTTCACGTAAATATTTTAATATTAATTATTTTAAATATATTTTCGGACTTGCATGAACTCATGCGTATTTTTAAAATACTAAATAAAGCCTATGTGTGTGTGTATTTATTTAATTAGGATTTAATATATTACCCTAATATTTTATTAATTATTTATTAGTTTTATTGTTATTTAATTATTTATTTTCTTTTTCTTTTCTTTCTTTTTCTTCTTCTTCTTCTTCCTTCTCCTGTGCGCCCGACCACCCATCCCTCACCGCTGCTACCCCGATCACCGGCCGTTAGAGTGCCTTCCCCTACATGCCGCCGTTCTCCTCCGCTGCCTCACCATCCCAGCCGTCTTCTCCGGCAGTGGCTTGCTCGGTTTCTGTCATTTTTGGCCGAAATCTTCTCCTCGCCATTTCTTCCTCTTCCGGCCACCATTTTCAACACCGCCGGTCTCTTTCTTCTCCTTGAGCTCCAGTGAGTGTGATTCTAGCTTTGGTTTGAGTTGAAATGGTTTAGATTTGCTTAGGTTTCGAATTTTCAATTTCGGCCTATTAGGGTTTTTGATTTTTTTGAGCTTCGAATTGATTGATTCATGAAAACTCCCTTCACAAATGTTGATCCTAGTAGCTTAATCTACATGTATGAATTTTTGTGGAATTTTTTGAGATTTTTTGGATTTTTGGGTATTTTTGAATATTTTAATATTATTTTCTAATTTTTGGAAATTAATTATTTAAATTATGAAATTGTGTTTTATGGTTAAATTAGGTGTTAAAATGAATTATAGGAATTTATTTGGAATTTTTATGAATTTCTAAGTATTTATTTTGAATTATTTGAGTTTATGTAATTTTGGGATAGGTTAAATGTGTTTTTATTTGAATTTAATTGGTTAATTGAGTTTAATTATTGATAAATATGTTGAAAAAATTAATTTTTGGATAATTTTATAATTTTTGGTGAATTTTTGAAGTAATTTAAGTATATATATATATATAGGGGTATTTTGGTAATTTTACCCTAAATTGGCTAAAAATGTAATTTAATTGGTTTTAATAGTTATTTAAGGTATAAAAATGATTTCTACAAATTATTTGGTATTTTTAACTAATTAAAACTATTTTTCGTGAATTATTTTCAATTATATATATAATATACGGTTTTTCTAATAAAATGAGTTTTTATCGGTTTTTACAGTGTTTTAAGGTTAATTATGTAATTTCTACCTATAAAATGTATTTTTAGGTTTTAAGGATATTTTTGGTATATCTGGAATTATTCCGTGTTTATGGACCCCGGTCGATAGACTGTAGTTTGGAGTCCGACCGAGGGGTTGTGGATTTGTGTTGAGCTTATTTTTCGAAGTGTGTTTCTTTGCACGGTCGGCTCTACTCTTTTGAGTAGAGAGATGTCCGTTTTACAGGGGAGGTTCTACCGGATTTTTGGTAGAATTCTCGTAAAACGTGATATCCAGTCGAACCCTAATTTCTGATTCTATGTCTAATACTCTAGATCGAATTCTAGGATTTTTGTTAGGTTTATTCTAATGTCTGTCGTTATTGTTTGTTTAGTTGCACCGAGACCGAGGGCTAGTGGACCAGGCTCGTCGGACCCGTCTCGTGGAGCGCACTAGGTGAGTTACTATACTATATATATATGCTTAGGATACATGATTTAGAAATGCATGTTTTATGTTGATTAAATATGCATAAATAATTTGATTATTTCTTAAGTTTATATTAAGTATATTTTTGGTATATAATAAATTATATACATGTTTTATTAATAAAATATATTTAAAATGTTTTTAAATATATTTTTAGTTTAATTTATGATTTGATTGGATTTATTTGACATATATATACTCGAAATATACCTGGTTTACTTTTGGTATATTTCCGGTATATATATGGTTTATATTGTTATTTCAATTAAATTCATGCATCATTTATTTTTGTGAATGAATATTTTATATTATTGATGATGAAGGATATCAATAGAACGTGCTACCTAGTGGGCAGCACTAGGACCGAGTACGTACCGGTACGCCTATAGTATTTAGGCTATATACTAACTTCTTTGTGGATATTGATTTGATGTGATTATTGATATGTGTGAGATGTGGTTTATGGGTGTGATTGCTGGAGCTCGGTTGACTTAGTGTCTCGGGGCCAATCACACTGGTAGTCAGACTACTGGAGCTCGGTTGACTTAGTGTCTCGGGGCCAGTCTACTGTCTAAATGGATTAAGTGGATATATTTTGGAATAAGTGGGCCTGTATGGCTAGAGTGTTGTCTAACACTATTTCCGAGGTTGCGATATTCTAGGGTTCTATGTGATCCTTCATAAACTGTGATTTTCAATAAAATATATAAAAATGATTTTATTGCATCTGTGTGTAATTGCCTGTATATATATATTAGATATATACTGTTGACTGTATGCATTATCATTTAGTGTGTATGTATATATATTATAGTAATTCACTCAGTGAGGTCTGACTCCCCTCCGTTGACTATTTTTCAGGAGAGTCAACATCTTCAGACCTCAGTAGCAGGTCGATACGCCGGATTTCTTCCGCCCTGGCTTCTTTGTGTAAATTATTTACTTGAGTCTTATTTTTATAATCTAGACACTGCAGTAGTTGTGAATTACTGTGGGATTTCATGTATTTTATTTAAAGAGATGTATTATATTGAAACTGGATTTGTATTAAAAGATTTATATATGTGAAGAGATAAGATTTGATTTAAATCCAGTTGGTGAAATGTTATTATTATATTTATGTTTTTATTTCCGCTGCATATAATATTGTTATTGTTATTATTGCATGTTTATTTTATTTTTAGGCTTGCTACGGGTTCCGGATTCGAAAGAATTCCCGTTCCCTAGCGCCGGTTATGGCCCCTGTTTTGGGTCGTGACACTTGTGTTAATCACACATGGGTATATGGCGTATGGTGGCTCTAGTCTGTTAAATGTAGGGATAAATGTTCAGGAAAAATAGGATTCATTAACTGTAGTGAACTAGGTTAAAATCATATGCTATCTTAGTTCATTCTTAATGAATAAGTTCATGGTCAGGACAAATATGACACAGGCTGAAAGAGTTTCAGTGCTAGAAAGGTGTTTCTAATATTCGTCATGTTTAATGAAGAATTGAAATTTAAAATGAGGTCATATGATAAAACCATTAGAGTTTGACTAAACCTTGACTCTAGGCTATATCAGGATCTTCTAATAAAGGGATTTTAGTGCATGGTAATTATGACCAAATGGTTCATATGAATCAATACATGCATTCATTTCTAATTGGGTAGTTGTGATATTGATGCTAGGGGTCACTCACAACTTATGAGAACTAAATGTGTAAAATTGGGATTTTCACATTTAGACTTGAAAGAAGTTTCAAATAATATCAAGTGTTGATATTATCTTCTCATTGCCAATTAGACATGAATTTGATAAGTCACACTTAAAAGAGTTTCACCAAATCACCATTAACATTAATCTAATTATTGATTAAAAAGTTTAATCAATTAATTAACATTAATTGAATTTGATTTATGCCTTGTGCAATGATTCTAGCATATCATGAAATCTAATTCAAATAAGGGTTTAATTATTAATTTATACTTTATTAATATGAGATATTAATTAGAGTATTAAATTAATAATGTATGTTGTTTCTAGTTGGACTTGGATTAATGGTCCAAGTTGTATGGGCCTAGGCTTAAAAAAGTTTTGGACAAAAAATTAATCCAAGATGTTAAGAAAGCCTATGGACCTAATCTAAGCCCATTTGTTATATAGATTGGGCTTAGGCCAAGTGTTGGCGTAATTACTAAGCCCAAGTCCATGGATAAATTTGTCATGTTAGGCATGCATTATCCTTTATGTGTATAATGTTGACTATGAGCATGATGAGTATTAAGCTTGACTTATTAGACTTGTTATGTTAGTCACACATTATCACTTAAGTGTAAAATGTTGACCATGGTAAATTTGTCATGTTAGGCACATTATCACTTAAGTGTAAAATGTTGACCATGACAAATTTGTCATGTTGGGCACATTATCTCTTAAGTGTATAATGTTGACATTAGCTAAATTAAAGATTAAGGTTCATTGATTTATGTAGAGAGTGTATGTAGACATATACATCAGATGTATTCAATTTTGTACATACTTATCTCTTACACAAGTTGTATACCTATCATGATGAGTGTCACAACCCAAATCGGGAGTCATGACTAGCACTAGGGAACGGGAATTCTTTCAAATTCGGAACCCGTAGCAAGCCTCAAAGAATAAAAAGCTCGCAATAAATAAATAAAATACACCAAAATAAAAATCTTAAATCAATATATAAAAATAAATACTTTTGTCTTAGTATAAAATAAAATATTTCATACAATATTTAGAGAAAGGTCTCTGATATTAAAAAAAACATTCTACAAATACAAAGTACAACTACTATTGCAGTTTTCTAGAATACAATAAAAATCAGGTAAGTAATTTACATAGACTAGTCGAGACTGAAGAAGTCTGGCAGATGAGCCTACTACTGAGGTCTGAGGAAGAAGAATCTCCTGTAAAAATAATAACTGAGGAGAGTAAGACCTCACTGAGTGAATTATTATATTATATATACATGCACCTCCTAGTGTCATATGCAATCAATCATTAGTACATATAATAAATATATACAAGCATTTCACACATATGCTAAAATCACTTTATATATTTTAAATACTGAAAAAACATTTATTTATGAAGGATCAAATAGAACCCTATTTAAATTGCAACCTCAATCAATAATACTGCTTTAGCCATACAAGCTCACTTAATTCCAAATTAATTCTCTTATTCCATGTTGGACAGTAAATTGGCCTCGATACACTAAGTCAACCGAGCTCCAGTAGTCTCACTGTCACTGTAATTGGCTTCGAGACACTAGGTCAACCGAGCTCTAGCAACCACACTATTCAATCACATCAAATCTCAAAAGAATCAATCAATCATATATCACCTCAAGTGATTCAAAACTCAACCCTAAATCTATCGTACCGGTACGTACACAGTCCTAGTGTTGCCCACTAGATAACACGTTTTATTGATATCCTTCAAATAAAATTCAATATACATATGGAAAAATAAATAATGCATATTTAAATATAATAACATTCATAGCAGTGAAATAAACCATATATATACCAGGAATATACCTAAAATATACTAAGTGTATTTCAAGTATATATATGCTAAATAAATTCAAAATCAACCATATATATACCGAATGTAAACCATAAATATACCAAAAATATATTAAGTGTATTTTGAAAATATATCATGCATTTATAGTGAAATATACCAAAAAGATACTAAAAATATACCTAACATATACTAAAACATTTAATAAAATAATTCATGAATAAATACATATTAAAACATGAATATTCTAAATCATGCATCCTATATGCGATGTATATATAAAATAATAACTTACAATGCTGAGCTCCACTTGACTGGTCCGATCCAATAGGCCTCAGTCTCGCCGCAACTAGAAAATAAAATAATAATAACAATAAGAATAAATCTAACTTATACTTCTAAAGAAACTCGATCTAGGCATACGAAACTCAAACAAAACATGAAAACTTAGGACCGACCCGACGTTATGTTTTACGAGAATTCTACCGAAATTCGGCAAAACCTCCTCTGAAAAATGGACATCTCTCTACTAAAAAGTAGAGTTGATCCTGCAAGGAAAAACATACTTTTAGCACAAAACACTAAACACCTCCGGTTGGGACCCAGAACTGCACAATTCCCAAGCGAGGTTCACAGATTAACCAAAAATATATTGAAATTAATAAATATATTGAAAATCAATAAATTCCATAAATATCCTCAAAATATCAAAATATAATATATTTAAACAATACAACACCAAATACAATTATTTTCACAATTATTAAATAAAAATTTCAAATAATAATATAATATTAATAAAAATCCAATTTTTCAATAATTTAATATAAAATAGTAAAAATGCATTTTAATATATTCAAATAGCTTAAATAGCCTAAATATATATAATAAAAATAATTAAAACCCATTTAATCACCAAAATAGTAAATAATATATTATTTGAAAATAATTTTCAAAAATTAGTATTAATTAGTTAAAAATAATAAATAATTTATAAAAATCATTTTAATACCTTGAATAATTCTAAAATCATATAAAACATAAAAACTAAAAATTAGAGATATTTAAAAATCTAGAGGTTTTGAGCTCAAACAGAGCTTGGAAATGGACTCACTAAACGAAAAGCTATTGAAACCGGTCCGACGTCAAATGGTGGCTGGAATCTGGCTGGCATTCATGGAGCTCAAGTTTCAGTTTCCGGCATTGCAAGCGTTCCAAGCTGCAGCAGGCGGTGCTAGTGGTGGCGGACGACAGTTGGGAGCTTCCTGAGTCAATGGTGGTCAGTGGCAGAAGGTGGGGCGATCCGGTAGTGGTCTGCTAAAGAGTGGCCGAAAGTGAGAAGGAGAGGAAGTAGGAGAGGAAGAAGAAGAAGAAAAAAAAAGTAGGGGAAGGAATAAATGGTTTGACTTGAAAATCCTGCTATTGACTTTTGTACTTTTTTTATATGTGAAATTACCGAATTGCCCTCCACTTAAATTAAAAAAACAAAATAATAATAATAATAATGTTAACAATAATAACAAATATAATAATAATTAACAAAAACATAATAATAATAATAATAACCTCACGTAAAATCATTATTTTTATGTAAATAATTCCTTTGAATAATATACATAAATATTAATAGCAATTTAACAACAATAATATAAAATAAAATTTAAAATTATTAATACTACATATCTTGAAATAATATTATTTAATTTAAAATACAGAGTCATTACTATGAGTTGTATATAAATGATGTAAGCAATGATGTCATTAGGGATAGCTTTCTCTACATATAAATACATAACCTAAGATATGTTTCTAAGGTTAGAAAAATTAGAGAATTAAGAGTGTGTGTAGAAACACATACCAAAATGGAGAGAAACAACATATACCAAAAATAACCCAAACTATTCTTGCTAAAGGATTAAGCTAGTGTAAGTTTCTAAGGGTCAATATAGAGGGCAGTTGCTACTAAGCTCTACTAAGAAAGAAGGTGATTGGTGAAGCATTGGAGTGTCAAGCTAGAGGTCTCACACTTGAGATGCTAGAGTGTTTAATTCAAGAGTTAAACCTAATAACATCAAAGCTAGTAGATAACTATTGTGGTCTACATCAAACTTAGGAGTTGGTAAGTGTAGACGGTGGGGTTTAGTGCGTGCCCAAGATTTTAGCAACCGTGATACCATTTAAGCTTAGGGCTCTAGAGAACACACTAATCACTGTCATAAAGACATGGCGTGGAGATGAGGAGTCGCCACCAAGGGTAATAGTTGGCATAAATAAAAAAAATGGTGGCACTCCAATTCTCTAAAAGAAAGCCAGCACCACAACCAAAAGATTCTGGGTATGGAATACTAACTTCTTTCAGTCTTGTGTTCTTTTAGAATTACTTTATGAATTACTATCTTATACTCTATTTACGTGCAATTTCATATAAATCCTTATTAAAACAATCAACTCTAGGCAAACTAGCCATGAAAATACATGTAAACAATACATTTATTTAAATATATAATCCCTAAGTTAGTCTAATCTACATTGATTTTAATTAAATGTACATTGATTTTAATTAAATGGGCTAAATCTATATGTTTTAATTTACAAGTGAGCCTAAAAACTAATGGGCTTAATTCCCTATTCAGTTTTAATTAAGTGAACCTAAGTCTACTTATTTTAATTCTAAAATGAGCCTAAATCTACAAATTATGAATTATTAAAAATTAAGTGGGTTAAATTAAATGGGTTAAGTCTAATTAAATTAAATTAAATTAAATGGGGACTATGTCTAAATTAACTAAATAAGCCTCAGTTATCTCTACCTTAAGTGAAAAGAGTCCTAAAGGGGGGGGGGGGGGGAGTAAAAAGGACTATTAAATAAAAATAAGAAATTAAAAGAATTCTTTGCAATAATTGAATGGAAGTTGAGAAGGAAGAATGAAGAACACAAAAATTTAAGGAGTTCGGATTCAACAACAATCTTACATCTCCACCTAACTTATCCCCAAGGTAGGATTTTCAATCACCCACAATCTTATTCACAAGATTGAGATTACACAAGAGTTTTATGGCTCACTCTTACAACCTTACAACTTGAATTTTAAAGCTCACTCAAAAACCAAATCCTAAGTGTTTCAATGGACAACACTTAAACTAATTCCTATAGAAATAAATCTCACTTCCCTTCTAATCTATCCCAAGATTTAAGATGAAGAGAAATTCTATTTCTAACACATAACCAACTCTCACAATAGTTATACAAACAAATAATTGTTTAAGAGAATTTAAGAGCTCAATTGAATGCTTAAGAAAGATAAATGATAAACAAGTTTTTTTACTTCCATTCAGCTTTAAAGGTTGTTTATATAGATAAAAACTAAAAAATATAGTTTTTGGAGTGCAAATAATATGACCAATGCCTATTTTTTGAAATCAATGTTTATAATTTTGAATTATTGAAGGTGATGCTGTCAAAAAACTATGCATGTATTGAAACTGTAATTGGCTACTGAAGATGTTCGATTTTGCCCACAATTTCTTCATGAAAGTTGTATATAATTGACTTATATTTACATATCATTTTGAATCACCTCAATTGGAATTTTTTGTCTCATGATATGTCTAAAATACTAAAAGCTATGCAATATAAAATGCAGACTACTGTCAAATAGCTGTGCACAAGTTGAATCCGCGATTTTATATTGAAGACATTTGAATTTATCAAAACTTTCTTCATCAAAGTTGTAATATATTTTAATTATATTTCCATATAATTTTTAATAATCTCAATTTGACATCTTTAGCTCAAGTTATGTCTAAAATACTAAGAGCTATGCAATCTAAAATGCAGACTACTATCAAACAGTTGTGCACAAGTTGAGCCAGTGATTTTATATTAAAGACATTTGAATTTTCCTAAAATTTCTTATAAAAGTTGTAGATATTTTAATTATATTTCCATATCATTTTTAATCATCTCAATTTGACATCTATAGCTGAAGATTTGTTTAAATACTAAGAGTTGTGCAATCTGAAATGGCATCAACTCAATATTTGCATACACAAATGAACTTGGATTTTAAAAATAAGCCTAATTAAGAAAGCTAAAGATTTCTAATTCAAATGTGAAGAAGATAATTTTCTCATTATAATGCTCTAAGGATGTCAAAAGCCTCATTGAATCTCAGAGGTCGAATCAACCCATGATAATCGTACTTCATTGTAACTTCCAATAGACTCCTAACTTATACACACTTAAAAAAACAAATTAAATGCTCAAAATTAATTTTTTTAAGATCAAAATTAAGATTGATTATTACTAAGGTCAACAATCTCCCCCTTTTTGATTTTACAGACTTATTTTGAGTTTGATAAAAAATAATACAAAGTAAAGTGTGTGATAATGTTTGTGATAATAATGATATCAAATGAAATAAAATATGTTTATTTATGTCTCCCCCTATGAATATGGACATGATAATAAATATAAATTTATAGATTATTCCCCTTGACAAAAAAATAAAATAAAAATAAAACTAAAAACAACATAAAATATAGCAATAGGGATAAAAACATGGCATTTTTATGACAAATGTATTAAAAACATAAAATATGATAACATGATCATTTTAAATAAATTTTAGGCAATGTGAGGAAATAATTTTAAACATATATGCATATAAGTGCCACTAAAATGCATAACAAAAATAGTACATATAATAATAATGTTGATGCTAGACATGCTTAATTATCATATGATCATATAGAGCTTAGCTAGCTAATCAATCATGTAGCACTTAGCGTATAAAAAAATAAACACAAATTATCATAACATATATTCTTCTCTTTATACAAAAGCAAAAGGAAAAAAGAGATATATAAGGGGAAAATGAACTTAAAGGGACCAAAATTCCTATAGGAACAAAACAAAGATACACTAAATCTTTGTAAAAATATCCATGCCTTATCAAAGATTAAAAAATTCCTAAGAAGATTTTATACATAAATTATGCATGTATAAACACAATAACAAAATATTATATACATGTATAGTAACAAATAACAAACTCAAATAAATTTCTCTCTCTTTGTCAAAAGCTAAAAGAAAAGAGAGAGATATAAATGGAAAATGAAATAAAGATATACAAAATCTTTATAAAATCTATGTCATACATAAACAAAATAATCAAAATAAGGTCTTTTGTCACATATAATGTACGACAAAATTAGCTATATTTACAATGTTAATATGCATGAAAAATTTTAAAAAAATTTTCTCCCCCTATATCAAACAAAAATATATATGTTACTAACATAAACACATTTTAAGGGAGTTTTAAAATAAAAAAAAATAATACACATGTTAAAAAAAAATTAACTAAGTACACATGCGAGCTCAAAATTATTTCTCCTCCTTTGACAAAATGCAAAAGAAAATTTAAAAAGATAGACCAAATATAAACTGATGACTATATAAAAAGTTTTAAGATCAAAATCAAAATATTTATCAATCAAAGTAATCAAGAAGCACAATATGATTTCATATGAAATGGTTCAACCATCTACTAAACATAAAATCAAGATAAACTAGAACCATCATAATGCCAAGTTCATGCTTAATAAAATTTAATCTCTCTTCATTGAGAGGTTGGTGAAGATATTTACAAGTTGATTATTTGTATCAAGTGAGATATCACCAATTTGAACATGATCATGCAAGAAATGATGTCTAATGTCTATATGCTCACTTTCAACAAGTTTACTCAACTCATGCTTATAATGTTTCTTCTTAAATAATAAACTTTTGCATTTAACAAGTAATTTACTCACAATAGAGCTCTCATCATTATTATTATCATCATCGTCATCATCATCATCATCATCATCACATAATTATCACAATCATCAAAGGAAGAATAAGAAGTAGATGGTACCTCATTTTCGTTTTCAAGGGCTATGAAGCGAAGATTGGCTACTTTTTGTTGTTCCTCTTCTTCTTTGAATTCAGATGAATCATCCTAAATAGCTTTGAATGCCTTCTTCTTATCTTTTGCTCCATTGTTCTTGAATTTGAGTTTGGGACACTCACTTTTAATATGTCCCGGTTTCTTGCATTCATAGTAAGTAACCTCCTTAGTTTTCTTCTTCCCATCTCCTTCGAACTTTATGTTGAAGTATCTTGTTCTTGAGAAGTTTTTCTGTCTCAAAAATTCTTGAAGTTCTTAGTGAGCATGACAATGTCACCATGCTTTATCACTAGAATCTTTGATGCTTTCCTCTTCACTATCTTCTTGAAGAGCTTTTACAACAATGTTCTTTTTCTTTTCTTCTTTCTTTTCTTATTCTTCACCTCTTTACTGGATGGTGAGCTCATATGTTAAGAGCTTACCAATGAGCACATTGGTTGATAGAGTGGAGAGGTTTTGAGCTTCCTCAATTGAAGTAACATGAGATTTTCCAATCCTTCTTAGGTAGGATTTTTAGAATCTTATTATTTATGTTTTTCTTAAAGAAATGTTTTCCAAGTTTCTTGAGGGTTGTGAGGAGAGCATTTAGATGGTTTATCATCTTTGTGATTGATTCATGAGGCTTCATTTTGATAAAGTTCATATTCATACATATAAAGTTGAACCTTCTTGCTTCTTACTTGAATGTTGCCTTCATAGTGGTTTTCTAAGGTCTCCCACATTTTTTTGGTTGACATACAATATTGAAGCTTACCTTCTTCTTCTATTGTCATTGAAGAGACTAGAGTAATCATAGCTTTTTTATTTTTATGATTTTTGTCCTTTTGATCAATACTCCACTGGCTTCTTACAAGAGTAGTTACCACACCATCAATGATAATTGTAGGTGGTTCCCAACCTCTTAGGACATGTCCCCAAATTTTGATGGAATTATAATCAAGATATAATTCTATTTTAATTTCCAATGTGGATAGTTACTACCATTAAAGAATGGTCTAAGAGAAAAGATGTTTTGTGATTCACTCCCCATGATCTTGTATTCTAGCAATGAAGTACCTAGAATTCAAGCTCTGATACCAATTGAAAAGAGTCTTAGAGGGGGTGAATAGAACTATCAAATAAAAATGAGAAATTAAAAGATTCTTTACAAGAATTGAATGGACGTTGAGAAGGAAGAATGAATAACACAAAAATTTAAGGAGTTCAGATTCAACAACAATCCTACATCTCTACCTAAATTATCCCCAAGTTAGGATTTTCAATCACCCATAATCTTATTCACAAGATTGAGATTACACAAGAGTTTTATGGCTCACTTTTACAACCTTACAACTTGAGTTTTTAAAGCTCACTCAAAAACCAAATCCTAAGTGTTTCAATGAATTACACTTAAACCAATTCCTTTATAAATTAATCTCACTTCCCTTCTAATATATTCCAAGATTTAAGATAAAGAGAAATTCTATTTCTAACACACAACCATCTCTCACAATAGTTATATAAATAAGAATTGTTTAAGAGAATTTGAGAGCTCAATTGAATGCTTAAGAAAGAATAAATGATATACAAGTTTCTTAACTTCCATTCATCTCTAAAGGTGTTTATATAGAAAAAAATAAAAAATATAGATTTTGGAGGTGCAAATAATGTGTCCAATGTCTATATTTTGAATTCAATGTTTATAATTTTGAATTATTGAAAGTGATGCTGTCAGATAACTATGCATGTATTGAAACTGTAATTGGCTACTAAAGATGTTCGATTTTGCTCATAATTTCTTCATAAGAGTTTTAGATATTTGACTTAGACTTCTATATCATTTTAAATCACCTTAATTTGACTTATGTAGCTCAAGATATGTCCAAAATACTAAGAGATGTGCAATATAAAATGTAGACTAATGTCAGACAGCTATGCACAAGTTGAACCCATAATTTTATATTGAAGACGCTTGAATTTGCTAAAAATTTCTTCATAAAAGTTGTATATATTTTACTTATCTTTCCATATAATTTTTAATCATCTCAATTAGACATCTTTAGCTCAAGATATGTCCAAAATACTAAGAGTTATGCAATCTAAAATGCAGACTACTGTAAGATAGTTGTGCACAAGTTGAGCCCGTGATTTTATATTGAAGAAGTTTGAATTTCCTAAAATTTCTTCATGAAATTTATAGATATTTTAATTATAGTTCCATTTCATTTCAAATCACCTCAATTGGACATCTGTAACTCAAGAGATGTCTAAAATACTAAGAGTTATGCAATCTGAAATGACAGATGCATACGTTGACTTTGACTCAATATCTGAAATGAAGAAGATAATTTTCTCATTTTAAAGCTCTGAGGATGTCAAAAGCCTCATTGAATCTCAGAGGTCGAATCAGCCCAAGATAATCATACTTTATTTTAACTTCCAATAGAGTCCTAACTTATACACACTTAAACAAACAAATTAAATGCTCTAAATTAAGTTTGTTAAGATTAAAATTAAAATTGATTATTGCTAAGGTCAACACTAAGTCTAATTAATTATGGGCCTAAAGATGCATTTTAATTAATTAAACTTAAAAAAACCCTAAATTTATTTAAATTGGTTAAACCCTAACATGGGTTTAGGGCTCAAAGCACATAAAGTTAAAACAAATAAGCCCAAAAATAATAAAAATAATTAAATAAAAGATCAATCAATCAATCAAACTTATTCTAAAAACCCTAATTTGATTAAATTGAATCTAAACAAACAAATAATTTAAAATAATCAACAAGCAACCTAATTGTATCCACTTAAATTTAATTCAATTTTAATTCAACAACCTAATGATTTCTAAGCCATTAATTTTAATTAATTACCTAACAAAACTGTCACGACCCAAACTAGGAGTCATGACCGGCGCTAGAGAACGGGAATTCTTTCAAATCCGGAACCTATAGCATGCTTTAGAAAATAAAATCATGCAATAAATAAATAAAAAGTACGATAGAATTAAAATTTTCCTGAATCAATATACAAAGTACATACTCTAAATTCTTTCATAAATAAATGTATTCATAAAATGTTCGGATACAACTCTCTGAGTATTAAATATTAAAACAAAATTATACTCTTCTGATACAATAACACAACTACTGCAGTTTCTAGAATACGATTCAAAGTTCAAAATATACATTTACATAAAATAGCCAGAACGGAAGAACACCGACGGGGAACTCTACTACTAAGGTCTGACGATATAGGATCTCTTGAAAAAAAATAATTGAGGGGGTCAGACCTCACTGAGTGAATTATTATACTATATATACATGCAATCTAAAACATATCCAATCATGCATTCACATATATATATATATATATATATATATATATATATATATATATATATATATATATATATATATATATATATATATATATATATATATATTCACGCATTCCACACATATGCCAACTCTGCTTATATAAATATACTAAATGTAGAAAACATTTAGTTTAATTCATGAAGGATCCATAGAACCCTAACAATAACAACCTTAATCAACCCCATCATCACTTTAGCCATAAAGGCTCACTTGATTCCAAATAGAACACTTATTCCAACCTGGACAGCAGATTGGCCCCTAGACACTAAGTCAACCGAGCTCCAACAGTCTGGCTGTCAGTGTGATTGGCCCCGAGACACTTGGTCAACCGAGCTCCAACAATCACACTATCTATCACCTCACATCTCAATCAAATCAATAAATCATTTATTCCATTATGGACAGTAGACTGGCCCTGAGACATTAAGTCAACAGAGCTCCAGCAGTCTGACTGTTAGTGTGATTGGCCCGCAAGCACACTATCTATTATACCATTAATCTTAGTCAAATCAATCAAATCAATTATAATCACCAAAATTAATTCTCACTCAACCCTTATCTATTGCACCGGTACGTACACGGTCCTAGTGCTGCTCACTAGGAAGCACGTTCTATTGATATCCTTCACTTAAAATAAACCATTCATTCGGAAAATAATTAATATAGAATGATATTCATAATAGTAAAATCAACCATATATATACAAAAATATACCTAAGATATACCTAGTATATTTCGGATATATATATGTCAAATAAAATATGAAATATACTAAAGATAAACCATTAATATAGTTAAAAACAATTTAAGTGCATTTTAATAATACAACATGCATTTGCTTAAAAATGTACCTAAATATACAAAGAATATACCATAAGTACACAAATCACTTAATAAAACAATTATGTATAAATATTCATTTAAATATGTATATGTACTACAACATGCATTTAGGTCTAACATATATTCGCAATATACCAAAATAACCTAATTTTCTAATATGCATATATCACAAATAAACCCTAAGTATACCACTAATGTGTTAGGTTTGAATTAATAATAAAACATGCATTTATTTGGAAATGTATCAAAAATATACCAAAAATAAACTTAAAAACAATTTAAGTGTAGGTTCATAATATAGCATGCAATTATTTAAGAATAAACCTAAAATATACTCAAACTATACCTAAAGTATACTAATCATTCAATAAAATAATTATGACTAATTGTACATTTAAAACATGTATATATACTAAAATGTATTAAACATACATCTAATTATTTAACGTGCATATATCAAAATAACATGCATAATTATTTAACATGCATATATATACAAAAATACAAACCCTAGATATACCAAAAATATTATAATTTAAATCACTTTAAAAACATATAATGAAATGAAAAACCCTAAGTGATGCATCCTATATGCAATGCATATATATATAGTACAATAATTCATTGGTGTGCGCTCCTTGAGACAGACTCGGCGGGCTTGGCCTGTTAGGCCTCGGTCTCAGCACAGCTAGAAAAATAAAATAACAACCATCAGAATAAATTCTAACTTTACGCTTCTAGAGTTACTATGAAAAGACTTAATTAAAAATTTAAAACTAGACTTGGACTGGTTGTCATGTTTTACGAGAAATCTACTGAAATTTTGGTAGAGTCTCCTCTATAAAACGGACATTTTCCTACAAAAGTAGGGCCGATCCTGCACAGAAAACACACTTCAAGAATACACAGCCACACAACCCCTCGGCCGGACTCCCAAACTACAATTCTACCGACTGAGGCTCACAATTCACGAGATATACACAAAACACATTTAAATGCCAGAAATACCAAAATTACCCTTGAATAATCAAAATATAGCAAATCAGATATTCAAAATACTAAAAATAATTATTTCACCCATAATTACATAAAAACCCTAATTTTAATAAAATATTATTAAAAATAAAAAATTCTCGATAAATTCATAAATATTGACCAAAATACATTTTAAAACTCCAAATTACACAATTAACCCTAAAACATATTAAAACCCGATAAAAACTCATTTATTTAGAAAGATAGTATATTATATATAATTTGAAAATAATTTACGAAAAATAGTTTTAATTAGTTAAAAATACTAAATAATTTGTAAAAATCATTTTTATACCTCAAATAACTATTAAAACCAAATTGATTTAATTTTTAACCAATTTAGTATCAAATTACCAAAATACCCCTAACTATATATAAATTCACATAATTCACTATAATTATACAAAAATTCACTAAAAATAATATAATTACTCAAAAATTAATTTCTCAACATATAATTCAATAAAATCAATAATTCTACTCAATTAACCAATTAATTTCATTAAAATACATAATTAACCTAATTTTCTAAAAATCACATAAACTAAATAAATTCATAATAATTATAAAAAAATCATAAAAATTAAAAATAAATTTCTAAAATTCATTTTAACACCTATAAACACCATAAATGACAATTTCATAATTTAATTAATTAATTTAAGAAAATTAGAAAATATTAATAAAATAATAAAAAATTCACAAAAATCAAAATAATTCCCAAAAATTCTACAAAAATTACCACATATAGATTGAGCTACTAGGATCAATATTTTTGAAGAAAGTTAGCATGAATCATTAAAATTGAAGCTCAAAAAAAAAATCAAAAACTCAAGTTGACCAAAATTGAAAATTGGAAACCTAGGAAAATCTAGACCAAATCAAGTGAAATTAAGCTTAGAAATACACTCATTGGAGCTCAAGGAAGAGATAGAGACCAGTGGCACTTCAAACGGTGGCCGGAAACGTGGTGATCGGAGTTAGCATCAATTCTCGATTTCTTGGAAGAAAACCGGCCAAACAACACCAGAAAAGGAAGGACAGGGCGGCGAAATGGGCTGGAGATGGAGGAGGATGGCTAACAGGCACACCGATGGAAAGAAATGGAGATTATAGTGGCCGAAAATTGGATGGGAGGCATCAGGAAGCTTGAAGGTGATCGGGTGGCACAAATTGTAATTTTAGCAAACTTTATGATTTTGCAAATATATATATATATATAACTTTAATTTATATTATTATATTATATGAATATTATATTCATAATATTTACTCACCACATATGAAAATAATAATATTTACATACATATACATATATATAACACACATTATTTATTAAAACTATACAATATAAATTTAATTAAAATAAACCCTAATTTATTTAAATGTGTATATATACATGTATATGTACGTATATTAATACGACAATTAAAATTGTGCATGGACTCATGCAAACTCACAAAACCATCCAAAATAATTAATAATTATTTATTTAGGTATTAATTTTCCCAAAAATAAAATTCTCGGGAAAATTTTACATAAGAGACTTAAAATACTTAAAAATGACTTTAATAAATAAAAAAATAATTAAATATTAAAATATATATTTTAAAAATTATTAACACTGCATATTCCGATGCAATTTAAAATTATTTTAAAATTCAAGATATTACAGTCTTCCCCCCTTATAAGAATTCGCCCCCGAATTTCAGAAAAAGAATAAATATAATCAAGAAGGGAAGAGATACGGGTAAGAAGCTCGCATCTCAACTTTAGTCTCCCATGCAAGCTCTTCTACATTGTTGCTTTGCTATAACATCTTAACCATCGGAAATTGGTTCGAACATAATTGTCGAACTTGATAATCTACAATCGCAATTGATTCCTTCTTGAATTTTAGTTCTTCGTTTACTACTATTTTGTCCAACAAGTCTCATCACACCATTCTTCGAAGACACCTTTGGAAACACAGTTCCTAATTTGAAACTTCATATCTCTATGTCTAAGATCCACATAGCTCTTCTGATCACAACAACTTTCTCTGCTGCATTATGAACCATCTTATATCTAGTTAAGACTTCCCTCCATAAAAGCCTCATGTGGTGTCATTCCAATAATGTTATGGTAGCTATTATTATAAGTGAATTCTACAAGTAGCATATAATCAACCCAGCTACCCCTCAGATCCAAAACATATATCTTCAACATATCATCTAGTGTCTGGATCGTCCTCTTAGACTGACATCTATTTGAGGATGAAAAGCAGTATTGAAATCCAACTAGGTGCCTATTACGTTCCATAATTTATGCCAAAATCGAGAGGCAAATGCTGTACCTTTACCATATACAATGGACATAGGTATTCCACGTAGGCACACAATATGCTTCATATGCAACTTAGCCAACTTAGCTACTGAATAAGTGGCTTCCACTGGCTAAAAATTAGCTGACTTGGTCAATCTATCTACAATCACCTAGATGGAATCATATCTAATATTCGAACGAGGTAATCAGCCACAAAATTCATAGCAATTCTCTTTCATTTCCACTCAGGGTTCAGAAGAGATTGAAGCTTCCGAGAAGACTTATGATGCTTAGTTTTCACTTGTTAGCAAGTTAATCACTTAGAAACATAATTAGCTACATCCTTCTTCAATCTATCCCACTAGCACTGATCCTTAATACTGTGGTACATCTTGGTAACATCTGGATGTACTCTGTAAGTTCATTCCGTAGCTTATATAGAATCTCTTTCTCAAGTTACAACATCAACCCTAAATAAATAACTTGTACATCTTTTACCATAAGATCATTCTATGATGAAATGTCATGATGACATGCTATGATGAATGTTATGATGAAATGCTGGAATGAAATGTCATGATGAAATGCTATAATGAGATGCTATGATGATATGATGAAATGTTGTAATGATGTTAGATATTATCCTCTAAAACTCAAGTAACCCTTAGATCAACAGTCTTCTTCCACAACTGAAAAACTGTTCTAACAAACATCAGTTCACACAAACTTTACATTCTTTTGAGTCAGGCGGGTCATAGAAGTTGCAATTCTAAAGAATTTTTCTCAGATCTCCTATAATACCCGGCTAAACCCAGAAAATTATAAATCTTAATAGTTATAGTCAGTTTGGGCCACTCAGATACTGCTTTGATATTTTATGAATCATCTTGAATACTATCTTTAGATGTCACATGTTTAAGAAAAACAACACTCTCCAACCAGAGATCTCACTTCATGAATTCAACATAAAGCTGACATTCTCTTAGTGTCTGTAGTACAGTCCTCAAGTGATATACGTGCCCTTTCATTCACTTCGAATATGCTAGTATATCATCATTGGAAACCTAGTATATTTAAACTTCAAGTATTAAAAACCTATTTATAACATTTTCATCATTGGAGTCCTCTATCGCATCCATACTTTATCATCCAAAAATTGGGTGTTTACAATTGCCCCCATTTTTCGCTGTTTGCTTCACAAATTATGGCAAAGCAAATAAATACACAATTTCTTAGAAACAAAGGTTTAAATACTTACTTATGCTCCTTGAGGCTTTTTGCCTGTGAGCGATTGTCGATTCACAATGAATGCTTGTGTTATTGTACAATATTAGGAAAAATCCCAAAACATCTGAGGAAACACTATACTTTGACGTATAACATTAATTTGAAAGGATACATCACACTCGGTCATATGATGTTGACTATACTCAGTTGTAGAGTCTAGATTGAGAAAGTACATTATACTCGGTTGTACAATGTTGACTATACTCGGACATATAGTACGAATTAAAAGAATATGTTGTACTCGGTTGTACAATGTCGACTATACTCAATCGTATAGTATGGATTGAAATGATACATTGTACTCGATCATACAATATCGACTATACTTGGTCATATAGTCTATATTGAAAGAGATACATCATATTCAGTCGTATGATGCTGACTATACTCGGTTGTATAGTCTGGATTAAAAAAGGTACATTGTACTCGGTCGTATTGTCTGCATTGAAATGACATATTGTACTCGGTCGTACAATATCAATTATACTCGGCCATATAGTTTGGATTGAATACACTACACTCGATCGTGTAGCGTTGATTTCTTTTATGCTGATAATGAATTATCAAATCATATAGCTTTGTAATTTAGAACTAAATTGTAAGAAAAGTATTTGGACTTAAATACAAACAAAGTCAAGGGACTAAAGTGGATGTTTACCACTTTAATATAACTTTGTCAATTCATTTCTTCATCTCCCATCCTTTTCATTACTTCTTTTTTCTTTTCATTTCTCTTGATTTTAAAATCTTATTTCTTCAATTATTCTTTCATCTGATCTCCAATTTGCAATCCGTCTAATCCTATGGCTCACCTAGGACGCAAACTATGTGGAAGAAGCTCCAAGCAATCAAATTTGGTCATAGAAACCTGATCGAAAATCTAGAAATCTAGAAACCTGATAAAAAATTTGGATTTTTTATTAGAAATCTAGAAATCCGATCGAAATTCTGGATTTCCAATCAGAAATCCAGTCTTTCGATCCATTTTTTGTAAAGATAAAAATAAAAATAAATAAAAAATCAAGATTTTATGAAGAAAGTAATCCTGTTGTTTTCTGAATTTTGTTCAAAAGCCATTGAAGTTCTCAAGTTATTTTCAGTTGGCTTAGGAACTCTTTCACGATTTATCTGGAGAGGTAGCACATCTAGACATATGGCTTCTGATGCTTCATTGCTGCTCTATCGACTACTTAAGGTTGGTTGGACTACTATTCACTTTTTACTTTTATTGAGAGGTGGAGGGATACCACTCACACCTTCCATACACACCTTCCACACATGAGTGGATGAGCTGACTATTTCCCCTATAAGCTTATCTGCTATTACTGGGATCACCTTCAGGTTTACCCCGGTTCCCTTTGATATCCACTACTACACTCTTTCAGAGGATGCTAGGAGTTGCTATGTTTATGACTTGCTCGGGTTTGTTCCAATATGGAAGAATTAGAAGAACGTGCTTCTTTCTTCTCTTATTTAGGGTTTCAGGAGATTACCTACCACTACACCTCTTTAGATCCTTCAGAAGGTGAGATGCTTCTTATTAATACTGTTAGGCACTCCCCTCTTTCGTGAGACTAGTCATGAGGTTAGCATTGCTCTTCTTGGTTCCCTTCAGGATCTTGTTAGAGTCGCTACATTGAATTGGGGATCTACAGCTCTTGTTTATCTTTACTATAGACTAGATATTGTCTGTAGAGGTGCTGTGACGATGTGCGACTTTTGGCACATCTTGCATATATGTCTTCTATGTGTCTTGTACCTCTTTTAATTTTGCTCTTTTACAACCTCCTTCTTTTCATTTCAACAACCTCTCATTTTTTAGATATAGGGCATAGAGATCAGGGTGATCCAAGGCTTCAATGCTATTAGCTTTGATAGGGAACTTCCTCTGATGCAGAGATGGGGTTCTTCTCACTTAGCTAGCATCAAGTATAATCTGTAGACCTATCAAGATCAGCTAAACCCTTTAGAGTAGGACCTGGTAAGATAAATTTAATTTTTAGTATTTAACCAATGGTAAAAGTTAAATAAAATTTATCTGAATGAATTTACAGGTCAAGTCAAATTGGTTGGTCAATACTGAGGAAATCTAATGATACGATTTTATGACTGTAAATGTTGTTGGGATTCGTGATACAAACGCAACTGAAAAATTAAAATTTTATCACATATCCAAGCCTGGATCCATGAAATTCAACTACTTGATTAAAGCTAGGATTTCAAGAATCTCACCAAAATGTATAAGAGGCAAGATTTTCTGGAAGGATGAGAGGAGGTTCACACCGGTGACACGTTACCTCAAGCTTTTTGGCTTGGTTGTTCGGATCAAGACGTCTCCAAAAGGATGCGTCCTCTATAGGTATCCACACGAACAACCCTTCACAAAATGAATTGGAGTGTGTGTGCTAGCAACCTCCTTGATTATCTCACAAATCAAGAACAAAAGAAAAACTCTATCTTTGTTTTCTAAGGAGAAAGTAAATGAATTTTGAGGCAGAAAACAAGTGTATGAAACCCTAGAGAATATAACATATTTATAGACTCCAAATTAGGGTTTCACCTACCAATTACCTTTTGGTAATTTATATTTATTATATTCTGATTTTGTTTAAAAATAAATTAGAAATAATATCTTATTTATTTATTTAAAATAACATTTATCTTAAATAAATAAACAAATAAATAAATAAATAAAAAACTTTAATTATTTATTTCCACAGAGTTTATTTTGGGCTTATTAAACCCATATTCATTTTGGGCTTGTTCTAAGTGTGTGACCTTGTAGGTTCACATAACATTGGTAGTGGGCCTAAATCTCTATTTAGACCTACAAGTCATAATTGGCCTCTAGCAAGACATTATGACTACCTAAGTCATGTGAAGTCAATAATCCGACATAACCTAATTACAATGAATTTTATCGTCCCTTTATCACATGATATCTTAATTGAACATAAGGCATAGAATGTCATCCTTATATAGTTCAATATTATGACTTGATTCCAAGTAGACTGAAAATGATAACTCTTTATCAATTCATCTCAGCATGGCCATGCAATTTTCTTCAGTTTATCTCATCAAGGGGCCCATAGATATCTTTCTCATATTAATGAGGGATAAATTCCTTCTGAATCACTCACATTCCTCACATAACTAATTTCATATCCAACAACATTCCAATTTAATCGTCCGGTTAAAGACAATGTTAGAATGTGTCAAAACATAAAATAGTTATGTAGAAATCCATGATGATTTCAAGGTCAAAGGACTGAAATAAAATTTCTGTGATGAGAAATACTTATGACAATAATCTATGTAGTATTCTTATAGTGGGTCAATCCAGTACATGATCTCTCATCATGTACCTATGATTTGACTTAATATCTCATATTCATGATTAGTAAAACATAACCATCAGTCAATATCATACTAGCCTTAATAATTTAATATTTATATAATGAATAAATGGCTAGGGATAATTAGAATAGAACTCTTATTTTAATCTAAGGGTTTTATTATCAAGTCACATACTTGATGGCCTTAGTAAGAATTAACCATTCATATAATTATCATAAAATCAAATGATAATGAAATACCTCTTTATTAATAAAATAAGAAAGTCAATGCATAATCAAATGATTGACCTAGTGCATACCACTAATAATCTCCCACTTGCACTAGGCCCAATCAACATCGTATCGAATACCCATAGACTTAGTATGACTCTCATGTTTAGGCTGTGGAAGAGGCTTAGTCAGTGGATCAACAACATTATCATTTGTAGGTACTCTGCATATCTTGATGTCTCCTCTCTCAATGATTTCTCGAATGAGATGATAGCGCCTGAGTATGTATTTGGATCTCTGGTGTGATCTAGGCTCCTTAGCTTGGGCTATAGCTCCATTATTGTTAGCTGTGAGGCTTGAGACTATGAGGATTTTACTTCTTGGATATGGTTACTAGATGTGGTATCTTGGTGAGCAAGTTTATCATTGGCATATGAGACCTTCCAAGAGGTGTGTTCCTTCTTCTATTTCCTGTTTAATATTGAGGAGCTACAGCATGACTAGTCCTGAGCTTAGAGTAGCTCTTGAGGTATATGACGCTTTGACTCTGCTCGAGCATTCTCATTATTATTAGGAGTATATATGAGAGAATCTCCAAGAGCAGGTTCCTATAGACCCAGCCGAGGTGTACTTTTTGTCATTGTTCCTCACTGTCACTATTTTACTTCATCTCTTTCATCATTACAGATAACATTTACCCTTTTTTTATACAAGTTAATGAAGATACTGATGTTGCTATAGAGGAGGAGATTGAGGGTGATGCTAAGAGGACTAAGCAAGAGGTTGAGCATACTCAGCATAGTGGAGCTACTCGAGGTGATGCTTCCTTAAGTACTATTCTAGGCGATGTTCCTCCCCTTAATAGGTCTATATATTACTGGGCTCCTATAATGCAGATTCTCATTGAACAACATATGTACTTTGATGTAACTCATATTCCTAGCTTTTCTCCTCCTGATGCTTCACACGTAAGTGCATTTGCATTTCCAATCCTGCACAAACTAAAACTTATTACTGAATTAGTACATGTTATTTTACAAATCCCTCAGATATAGGTAGAGTATCTGTATGGACTTGCCTCATCCTAGAGATTATTTACTATGTAGATCACAGATAGTTGGAGGGTTAATAGTTACAATAAGTATGCAAATGTATGCATGTTATGTATGATATGCATGATTCTAACTATTATTGATGCAACACAGTTATACTGGGGATCTAGAGCATGAGAATGAGGTGCTTCATAAGTAGCTTATTAGTCTCAGCTTTGATGATCATGATGTTGGGACTTTTATGCCCCCAGATCAAAGTGAAGATCTAGCTAGAGGGTGGAGTCCTTAGCCAGACACTAGAGCTCAGGATGATTGATCTTTTTATCTCTAGGGCTTGCATAACTATACTTTGAATGTTTTAGAATGGTTTTACCTCTTATGAATGGATTATGGAATTTTTGTTTAAGATCAAATTATAAACTCTTTTTTTTAGTAAAAAATCTAGGAAATTTGATTAAAATTATAGATTTTTTATTGGATTTCTGGATTTTTGATCAAATTTCTAGAATTTTGATTGAAATTCTGAATTTTCAATGGGAAATTGGGCTCTTGCTCTTCACTCTTTTGCATCCTGATTCCTGACTTGACTTTGATCTTGAAAGCATAAAATCCTAATCCCATCCATATTAGCCTTTGTGTCTATATAAGGAGCTTGCCAAAAGGATTATCTCATATCCCTCTTTTTATTGGCTTTCATGATGACACAAGACACCCTTAATTTGATGAAGAAATTCTTTAAAGGCCTTGGTGGAGACAATTGGAATAGACTGTTACCCTTTCATGTCAAATCCTTAAAGTCCCTTCAACATCTAGAAATATAACCTAATTTTCTACATGCTGATGCCGCCTTCTAGGATATTAAGAATCATGTACTTAGGTTTAATGGACAAGAACTGTGTCCATTAATCAAAGAGTTTGCTGCTATTCTTGGCTATTCTTTGGACTCAAATGTTGTGATTGCTCTTTTTGATCTTGAGATGAAGTTCCTTGACAGATTAATGACATTCTTTAATATGCCCCTAGGTGTCATCTACATGTATGCACATAACTATGGGACTATTAGTCTTTCTTCTCTGATTACTTCTTGTGAGAGTAGGGACAAGAATGATACTGCCTGGATTAGGACTCTTTTTTTTTTGCTTGTATGCCCAATTTCTATTAGTGGCTTCTCATGGAGATGCTGACATAAGGATTGTCAGTATCGTAGAATAAGTGGAAGCTAGAGCTAACCATGTGCTTTTCATACTAATTGAAACTATCATTGGATTAGATAATTTCAAGATTCGGAATCACTTCTCAGGCATTTTACTTTTCCTTCATGTATATAGCCTTTTTTTTACCTAAGCTACGCTTTCGGGTTTTCAACTTAGCCTTTTTTTTTTTTAGATTTGGCTACAGTAGAAATTGAGTCTGCTTAATGCCCCTACTAATACCTTGATTTATCAACCTCATCATCTATAGTCTCACCCAATGAAGATAAAGGACAAGCACACTATAAATTAATAAATTGACTTTATGAAAGGCATTGCTGATACTAAGATTACATGGGTTTGTCCTTAGTGGAAATTGAAGTTTGTAACCATCAACCTGTATGACCATTGTGTTCCTGTTCTTGAGTTGCACTTTTCAACTTTTATTTCCCCTTCATGCCTTTGTCGTTAGTATGGTTGCTCATAATTCATTATGGCTGTTGTACCTCACTTTGAAGGCTTCCTTCTGAGATAAGATTTCTTGAACAAAGTGAAGAACCTATGGCCTTACAGAGCACTAGAGTGGAACATGCACTTAGATGCTGATATGACTATTGATGATAACTATAAGGACTGGGTTACCACGCAAGCTACAGAACCACCAGGATTTGCTAAGTGCAAAAGGACTGTAGTATTTTTAGATGAGTCACAAAAGAAGAAATAAAGACAAAAATAGTGATATTATAAGTCTCATTTTTAGACTTCTCATGTTTTGTTTTTTTTAAGTCTTTATGCTTTATAATAAAGATAGGATATACAATATCCAACAAAATTCCATTTCAATTTGATTCATCAATTAGGGAAAAAATAATTACATTTATTACATCTCATGACATAACTTCTGTTATTAGCTAGTCCTTTTGGATTTTTAAACTAAAGATTTTTCTCTTACTTTTATTTCCCTAACTTTTGTCTGACCAACCTAGAATCACCTCTTTTATTTTATCCCTTAATTTTTACTTGCCAACCCTTTTTACATGACTAGCCTTTTAAGGTTTTCTAGCCAGTGGACTTTTTTTTTAAAGGTAGTATTTCTTGAGGTGATCAAAGTTGATTGGCTCAGTGAACTCATTCCCTTCAAGATCTGATATCTTTGTAGCTCCTTTGGGTAGAATTGTCTTAACTAAATATGGTCCTTTCCAATTTGGTCTGAATTTTCCTCCTAAATCAAACACCATTGCCTTTGACTGCTTTAGCACCATATCCTTAGCCTTTATCTTTCCAAGTTTGACTTTCTTGTTAAAGGCTCTTGCTATTCTTCTCTAATAAATTTAAGTGTGAAATAAATAATCAATCCTTTTCTCATCTAGAGACACGAGGTGGTCGTATCTCTTTTGCATCCATTCACTCTCAGGGATTTTTGCTTCCATAACAACCCTCAAAGATTTGATTTTGGCTCTATAAGCATAACTGTTTCACAACCATATACTAATGAGAATGACGTCTATCTTGTAGTAGTGCGTGTTGTAGTTCTATATCCCCACAAGGAAAAAAGAAGATACTCAGACCAATCTTTATGCGTTTTCTCCATCTTAGGGAGGATTCTCTTTATATTCTTATTAGCTTCTTCAACTGCTCCATTAGCTTGAAGTCAATAAGGTGAGGATTTATGATGTTCAATCTTGTATCTCTCCAACAACTCAATCATCTTTACCTGAAACTGAACACCATTGTCTGTCATAAGATGATGTGGGATCCTATATCTGCAAATGAGATTCTTCTCAATAAACTTTGCCATCTTTCTAGCCTTCAAGGTACTAAAGGATTCTGCTTCTATCCATTTAGAGAAATAGTTAATCGCCACTACTATGTATTTATGCCCATTCGAGGCAGTTGGTGTTATCTCCCCTATTATATCTACCCCTCATGCTGCAAAGGGCCATGGAAATGTTAAATTATTTAGCATTATAGGGGGAAGATAATTGAGATTCCTATGTATCTAGCATTGATAACATTGTCTTACCATCTAGATACAGTCTCTTTCCATGCTCATCCAATAGTACCCTTGTTGAATTATTTTCTTCACCAAAATCATTCCATTCATATGAGATCCATAAAACCCTATATGAACCTCTCTCATCATCTATTCTACCTCATTCTTCTTGAGACATCTCAGTTGTACTCCATTCGACATTTTTCTGTATAATACCCCATCACGACTTGCATAATGGAGTGCAAGAACACGAAGGGCATATCTTTCTTTGGAAGTCACTTCATCTGGTTCCTCGATGAATCTCTAGATGTCATAAAACCATGGCTTTTCTTCTGGCCCCATCTGAATGCTCATAACTAATTCTTCGCCATAATATTGAGCTTTCATTTTCATTATCATTAAAGGCTTCATCATTGACCCCATCGGTTTATCCCGTATTGAAGAAAGCTTTGCCAAGGCATTTGTCGTTTGAATTCTCATCTCTTAGTAAAATTTCTCACTAACTTCTTTAAATGGTAGATATAAGATTTCAAGCCTCTCTTCTTTCACTTCGCATTCCTCATTAGCCTGACTAATGACTAACAGGGAATCTTTATAAACCAGTATGTCTTTAGCTCCAATTGTTAGTGCTGCTTTTAGCCCATAAATATATGCCTCATACTCGACCATGTTGTTCATAACTTTGAAGTCCAATTTCTTAGCCATGGGGATGGTTTCTCCTCTTGGGGTGACAGGAATCACTCCTAGCCCTGCTCCTATATTATTCAAAGCTCCATCAAAATAAAGCTTCCATTTACGTCTTTTTATTACTGCTAAGTTCTCATTTAGAAACTTTAAATTCTACTGCTTATTTCCTTCAACTGCATTCTATGCTAGGAATTTTACTGTTGCTCTTCCTTTGATGACCTTGGTAGTGACGTACTTAATATTAAAATCAGTCAAAATTACCAAGCATTGAGACATCTTTCCAATTAAAGCTGGTGCTTGAAACAAGTACCTTAAAGGATCTATTTTTGAAATGACTTATACCTAGTAAGGCTGGAAATAATACCTTAGCTTCTTTGTGGCCTATATCTTAATCAAACATGTCTTCTCTATAAGATCATTTTTTCCTTTATATGGTAGGAACTTTTTACTAAGATAATACACTGCGTACTCTACTCCTTTGGGTCCTTCTTACACTAGCATTACCCCCATTGCCTTTTCCTTTAAAGTTAAATATAAGATTAAGGGTTTACCTTGTCTTGGTGGTTTTAACACAGGCAGATTAGTAAGGTATTCTTTAATCTTATCGAAGGCTTTTTGGCATTCTTCATTCTATTCCATCAGCTAATTCTTCCTTAAGAGCTTGAGAATTGGATCAAAAACCATAGTGAGTTTCACAATAAACCTGTTAATGTACTGTAACTTTCTAATAAATCCTCATACTTCCTTCTCTATTCTTAGTGCTGACATCTCCTAAATGGCTTTGATATTCTCTAGATCAACTTCGGTTCCCCTGTTGCTGACTATGTACCCTAATAACTTTCCAGAAGTGACCCCAAACATACATTTCTTCGGATTAAGCCTTAGATTGTATCTTTCCATTTTTACCAGAAACTTATCTAAAGCCTTAAAATATCCTTCCTTTGTTTTTGACTTAACCATTATATCATCAACGTACACTTCAACTTCTTTGTGCATCATATCATGGAATAGAGCAGTTGTTGTCTTTGATACATTGCTCTTACATTCTTCAATCCAAATGTCATCACTTTGTAGCAATATGTCCCCTATTCCGTGATAAAAGCAATCTTGATCTTTTCCATGACTACCATTATTATCTGATTATAACTTGAGAACCCATCCATAAAACAGTATGTTGCACTAGATGTTGCGCTATCAACAATCACATCAATATGGGGTAAAGGAAAGTCATCCTTCAGGCATGGTTTATTTAGATCTCTAAAGTCTACACACATTCAAAGTTTTCCATCTTTCTTGGGAACAGGTACTATGTTTGCCAACTATTGAGGATATTCTACCACTTTTAAAAAATTGGCTTGGATTTGCTTAGCAATTTCTTCCCTTATTTTTTCTACTTACTCTAGTCTTAACTTATAAAGTTTTTGATTAACAAGTTTAGCCTTTGGATATATTGGAATGCGATGCTCTGTAATTTCTCTATCTAGACCTGGCATATCCTCATAGGACTAAGCAAATACTATGTTTCTTTTTATTAATATTCTCTCTAATTTTTCTCTCTAATCTTTGTTGTCTTGTACCAGACTCTCGACTATCTACTTCTTGAAGATCTCAAACCCATAAATATTCACACCAGCTACTTGGACAGGCTCTTTCTCACCCAAGTAAAGTTTCTCTTTTCTTTCTTTGATAAAGCTATCCTTCAGCAGTCCCACATTCTTTAAGAAGTTATTCTCATAAAAAAAAATCTTCTTTTAGCTCCTTTACTGCCAAGTCTAACTCCTACAAAGCCTAATCCTCTTATATCATTTTGGCTTTTAAAATTTGGGAGCTTTGGGCTTCCTTATTCATTATTTCCCAGTCCTTGTTCGGGTCAATAATTCATCTTCTTAATCATGCTCATAACCCTTAGATCCATTTTAATTACATAAGAGATCATGGCTATTTAGAAACTAGGAGGGGTAACTACCTACTTTTGACTATCTATAATTGCAGATACAGACTTGCCCATATTAGCATTTAAAGTCACAACCTCTCCATCGAGTAGGAATTTCACCTTTTAATGCACAATTGAAGGCTCTCCTCCCAAAGTAGATACCAGGGCCTACCCAAAAGCAAGGCATTATGATTCCTCCCTTCCATAAGTAAATCCTCGTTAGAGAAGGTAATAACACCATACTTCTTTTTAGTAACCTTGGCAACCATTACCTTAAGGGTTGTAGTAGTTTCAATGTTTATTTTTGCTAGAGCCTTGACCAGAGCCTTTCTATAGCTACTTGAGTGCATCAAGAGCTCCTAAATGCTCACATTTGCCTTTGCCTTCCTAAGCTGTTCAAGGATCAAGTCATCATCATGTTCATCTGAGTCTTCTTTTTCAGCAACCTCTTCTCTCTCTATAGTTTTCTCCATCGGTTTATAACCCTTACCGCTTCTAGTGACATGATTGACTTCTAGATTATCAACCCATACATTGTAGCCTTCAATGTCTTCTTCATCAGAATTGTACCAGATGTCAATAACCCCAATAGTTCGATCCTTTTTTCCATCTTTCCATACCTTAACCATGCATTTTTCTTTCTTATCTAGTAACTTCTCATCATCAAATTCATCACCTCGTCCTGTAGGCATTATTAGCTCAATGGATATATTAAAAGAAGGTGGTTTGGAATAAAACACCTTGTAGTCAAACTTGCTTGAAGGCTGTCCCAATAAGTCTTCTACTCTTCCCTTATCTTTGGGGGCATTAGGAGATTTCTCATTGGTTTTAAGTTCTAGGTCCTCAAAGGAGCTTAACACTTCTTCCTCATTAACTCTTAAGTTGTTCATCATGCTGGTTGGGGGTGACGTGTTTCGGTAATTTATGAAAGGGTTATTTTTGGTGTTTGGGTTTGGATTTGATTTCTCAGGGTCTGTGATTTTTCTTGAGTCTATGAGGTTTTGAATTTCATGTTTAAGGCACATGCAAAAGTTAGTGGGGTGGCAAGCAACTTGGTGAAATTTACAGTAATTGTTTAGGTCAAAGCTAGGGAGATTTGAGTTTAGTGGTCTAGAGGGGGTTAAGGGTTTAAAGAGACCTTTTTAGATAAGGGCTAGTTAAAATTCGAGAATCTCATGGGTTGTTGAATAGCATGGACTCCCAGAACTCAACTAGCATTTCCTTATTATGTGCCCCCAATTGGGTAGTTTCTTGCTTCAGTGCTTCTAGCCATATTCTTTTTCTCACTTTTGATCTCTTTAGCTTACAACCCATCATCATAAAGGTCTATAAATATCTTGGGATTCATCATTTACAACCTCTCAACCAGATTAGGTGACACATTTTAAACAATCATCCTAACCTTATCTTTTTCGGCCAACTTGTTCTTTATTAATCCTTCCTTATTCATGAATCTAGTTAGAAAATCTATAAATGACTCATTAGGCTTCTGCTTGGTCAATTCTAAATCCCTGATAGAAACTTTAAGCCTGGTATTATAGTCATATTACTTCAAAAAAGTAGCACACAGTTCTCTCCAGTTTGCTCGGATAGACTTCTCCAACCTATGATACCAATTGATAGTCATACCCTCCAAGGATAGTACAAAAAACTTGGTAACTACAAACAAAGGAGCCTTAGTGTTGCTCATAGTAGTTGTGTATTAACTAAAGTGGATCCTTAGGTCTCAATACCATTAAACTTTTGCAGTTGTAGCATCTTAAACTTATCAAACAACTTCTCCTCCTCAAATTGCATTACATCATAAAAATCAAACGAGTATTCGATGCCTTGTTCTCTCATTAATTCCTTCATTTTAGACATGTTCTGATTCAATGACTTCATCTGCTTAGATTCCAACTCTTGAACTTGCTTAAGTGATTCCCTTTTTTCCTTTTTAACCATGTAGCTCTCAACATCCTCCAATTTCATTTCCTTAATAGTTATATTCCTAGTAGCATTGTCATTGTTAGTAGGTGGTGCACCCACAATAGGGGATTGGCCGTAACGAGAGGTGCAACAACAGTAGGTGCTGGCATTAATTCAGCCAGAGCTTGTCTTTGTTCATCTTGCATCATTATTCTCATGTCATCCATCAATGCTCCTTTGAAGTCCTTTAGGGTCTACTTTCCTCTTTCTTGTTGTTCTATTTCTTCTACTTGTTTAGCCTGTGCAACTTCTACGTAAAGTGGATTGATGGGACTCCTTTTCAGTTTGTTAAAGATCTCTTTTGCAATTGATTACAGGCTTGAATCGGTTCTCACTAGTCTGCCACCTTTCCAACTTTAAACACAGGAAGACCTGGATGAATCTATGGTGGCTGAAAAATAAAGTGTTAGTGTGATGCATGTATTCATGTATGCATGATGCATGTGCCATGCAACAAGTAGCAAGTCAAACAAATCAAGTGTATATACAGCCTTTAAACCTTATTCCTCTTACAAACATATTCGATGGCGAGTCTCTTTTCCTAGGATTTTTAGTCTTAGCCTTAATATCAACAAGGGATATCAAGAATTGACCCATATGCAAAATCTCTCAAAGCAGTAAATGTATAGAAACAACATTTTTAGGTATAAAAGCATAGCCCAATCTTTATTAGCCCAAATGGGCTTCTAAAGTATAGGCTTGGGCTTTTATAGATAGAAATAGCTCATGGTAACATTCATAAGAATTTTGGGTAATCGTAAGGGAAGTTACTAGGCCATTATATGAGCTAAGTCCGGTGAAAAAGGTTAAGGTTCCCTTAGTAAGATGCCCTCGTTTAAGACTTGAGTTACAGGCTAAGGTTAAAGGGGCCTAACATCCTTTGGAAACTCAACAGAAGACTACCCCCCTTTAGAACTTGGGTTACAGACTTTGATCAGATAAGCCGATAATCTCTTTTGAACCAAGTTAAGGCTAAGAATGATGGTTAGTCAATTTACAATCCCATGAAGCTAGTGGAATCATGGAACTATAAACCAACACCATCAATTAATAGGTACATGCAGAATGGATGCAAGAATAAATAATAATTAATAAAATAATTCTAAAGAACACAAGTAGAATCAGTATCTCTTATCCCCAGTGGAGTTGCCACTGTAGACAGCGGGATTTAGCGCACGCCTAAGATTTTAGCAACCGTGAGCAATATTGTTTGAGCTCGGAGCTCTAGAGAACACATTAACCACTGTCACAAATACATGGCGTGGAGATGAGAAGTTGCCACCCAGGGTAATAACTGGGACAAATAAAAAAAATGGTGGTACTAGATTCTCTAAAAGAAAGCCAGCTCCACAACTAGGAGATTCTGGGTATGGAATATTAATATCTTTCAGTCTTGTGTTCTTTTAAAATTACTTTATGAATTACTATCTTCTCCTCTATTTACATGCAATTTCATATAAACCCTTATTAAATCAATCAACTCCAGGCAAATTAGTCATGAAAATACATATGAACAATGTATTCATTTAAATACATAATCCCTAAGTTAGTTTAATTTACATTGATTTTAATTAAATGGGCTAAATCTACATATTTTAATTTACAAGTGAGCCTAAAGACTAATGGGCCTAATTCCTATTCAATTTTAATTAAGTGAACTTAAGTCTACTTATTTTAATTCTAAAATGAGTCTAAATCTATAAATTATGAATTATTAGTTAGTGGGCCTAGTTCTACATATTTTATTTGTAAAATGATATTAAATCTACAAATTATAGAAAAGGCTTAAATTAAATGGGTTAAGTCTAAGTTAATTAAATTAAACTAAATGGGCTTATGTCTAAATTAACTAAATAGGCCTAAGTTATCTCTATCCTAAGTCTAATTAATTATAGGCCTAAAGATGTATTTTGATTAACTAAACCTAAAAAAACCTAAATTTATTTAAACGGGTTAAATCCTAACATGGGCTTAGAGCCCAAAAGACATAAACATAAACAAACAAGCCCAAAAATAATAAAAAATAACAAAAAAAATGAAATAAAATATCAAACAATTAATCAAATTTATTCTAAAAACCCTAATTTAATAAGAAATTGACTCTAAACAAACAAATAATATAAAATAATCAACAAGTAACCAAATTCTATCCACTTAAATCTAATTCAATTTTAATTAAACAACCTAATGATTTCTATAGCCATTAATTTTAATTAATTACCTAACAAAACCTTAATTTTACTAACCAATTAATTAAAACACATAATCACGCACACATGATTTCATTATTCCCACTATTAAGGCTATTACAACGATCTATTGAAAATAATAAGAAAAGATAAATAAATAAATAAATACAATCCTAAAAATAATAAAAAAAATCAAAAAAAAACAATAATAAACAACTGAATAAAAAAACTAGAAACTATATGTAACTACAAAGTTAAATCCATACCATTCCGTGTACCTTTATGGATTTTGTTCACCTAGTAAGATTATCATGTAATCTCTTCCATAATCACCAACACAAAAGAATAAATAATCATTAGTGAATAAAATAACAATAAAAAAATTAAATCAAAATCAAATTTAATAAAATCAAAATAATAAAATAAAATAAAAGAAGTAGGAAGGAAAGAAGATGATGATTATGGATGCAGTATGAACTGTCCCCTAAACTAGTATAACTCATTGTTGTTTTTTTAAGTAGGCCTTCAAAAACTTATTATTATTCTTGTTAAAAATCTCCTTGCTTCAAAAACAAATAAAAAAGAGAAGTCTCTAGTACAAAAAAAAAAGAGCTGAGAGAGTCGTCAAAAAGTTTCAGTGTTGTTCTCTGTGTTCTCTATGTGTGTCCTCCTTCTCTTATGAGAGCTCAACCTGGCCTTTTATAGGAAAAGTCTAACTAAAAACATATCCTACTATGACTTTTTTTTCCACAAAGTTTTGATTTTAAAAGAACTTTAATTTCCTAAAAATTTAATTAAATACTATTTGACCAATCAAAATTCAGGAAATCAAATTTTATTTATTGAAATAAAATAAAATAAAATAAAATAAAAAGTCAAATGCAACATGCATAATTCTACTTGGAATTATAGAATTCTAATCAGAATTATGTAATTTCGATTGAAATTGTAGAATTCCAATTTTTTATTAACTTTTAATTATAAAAAGACCCCTGAAAGAATTTAAACTTCTCAATTAGGTCCTTAAAAAACTTTATAATTTTGTCCTTAAAAAAACCAAGAAAACTCCTTTTGGAGATGCATTTAGACTTTTTAGGTTTCAAACTTCAAGTATTGAAGACTTATTTATAACATTTTCATTGTTAGAGTCCTCTGTCGCATCCACACTTCATCATCTCGAAAGTAGGTGTTTATAGTAAGTTTTCTTAAACTTAGAATATTCTAGGATGTTTTTTTACATGTTGATGTATAGTTTAGCTATGTGTAAGATGCAAATTAGATCTATGGGAGTGGAAATCTTCATGTGATAAAAGGTTATGCAAGTGAAATTTTTAAAATTTTACCCTATCTATAGCTTGTGCTCACCACACATTGAAGTTACATAACCGTTTCCTTTCAGTTCCATGTAGATTTCTTCATTTAGCTCTCCATTAAGAAAAGTTATTTTCACATCCATTTGATGGAATTCTAAATCCATATGAGCAATAATAGCTAGAATAAGGTGAATTGAGGTAAACCTAATAATAGATGAAAAAGTTTCCTTATAATTTATACCCTCTTGTTGAGTATAACCCTTCGCCACAAGTTAAGCTTTATATCTATCAATGCAACCATCCGCCTTACGTTTAATTTTAAGAATCCACTTATTCCCAATGGCTTTTTAGCCTAGCAATAAATCAACTAAGTTCCAAACTTGATTCGTTTTCATAAATTCCATTTCCTCTTCCATTACAACTTTCCACTTTTTTTTGGCAGGACACTCTAGTGCCTCTTTGATAGTTTTAGGTTCCTCATCATCATTAAAAGTAACAATATAGACTTTATTCTCAATTCTAAAATGTCTCTTAGGATTTTTAAAATGTATACTCTGATGCAATTGAGAATCGCTACTTTCACTAATTAAAATTGGATTAATTTCAATATCATTTCTCCCACTCAATTGAGATAGGTAAAGTGAATCCTGTATACTCCCACTATTAAAAACATGACAAGGTTTTATATTTTGTGTGCCAACCTTTTGTTGATTTATGCCTGTCTCTTCATCATCTTCCATCTTAAATAAATGATGATCTTTATTAACATTATCTCTCTTAAGAAAATGATTTTCAAGGAAAGTGGCATCACGAGACTCAATTTCAGTCAATCTTCCATTAGAATCCTCTTCAGCAAACACATATCGTCTTGAGTGCTGATAATATCTTATAAAGATACATTTCTTTCCTCTCGGTCCTAATTTACCGAATTTGTGAAAATTATAAAAAATGTATGTTGTAGATCCCTATGGATGTAGCTCATTCAAATTAGGCTTTCTACCCGTCCATAACTCATAACGTGTAGTGAAAATAGATTTAGAAGGTACACGATTAAGTACATAGGCTGCAAATAATAAAGCATCACCCCAATAACTAATTGGGAGATTAGCTTGCGCCATCATTAACCTAAACATTTCAAGCAAAGTTTGATTCCTTTGCTCAACAACACCATTTTGTTATGATGTTCTAGGAGTTGTCAATTGCCTCATAATTCCATTTTCATTACATAATTCTTTGAGTTTTTTAAATAGATACTCTTTACCTCGATAAGTCCTTAATGCTTTTATTCCCTTGTTTAATTGATTCTCAACTTCATTTATATATTTCTTAAAGTAACCTAATGCTTTAAATTTATGGGAGATCAAATAGACATGACCATATCGAGTGAAGTCATCTATAAATATAATGAAATATAGGGCTCCATGCCTTACTTTGACACTCATTGGTCTACATATATTAGAATGTATTGATTGTAAAGGAAATTCAGCTCTTGTGCCCTGTCCAAATGGTTTTCTAGTTGCTTTTCCTTACAAATAAAATTCATATATGGGTAATTCAAATTTGTGTTTGATCCTAATAGACCATCACGAGCAAGTCTATTCAATATATCTTGCCCAATTTATCCTAATATAGCATGCAATAATTGTACATCCATATTATCATTGCTAGATTTAGTGAACAAATAAAAATAAACACCATGATAACTATTAGAATAGTTTGTATTTAACACTATAAAACCATCCATAATGTATCCACAACTATAATAAATAGTACCATGAGTAATCTTAACACATTCTCCAAGAAAATGCAAACTATATCCTAACTTTAATAGAGCAAGTACAAAGACCAAATTTCATCTAATATTAAAAGCATGTAGAACATCATGTAGGTATAAGATTCGACCTTCTTACAAATCCAATTTGCATGTTCCAATTTCTTTAACTTCAGCTCTTGTATTATTGCCAACATAAATCCACTTTGTTCCATTTGAAATTCAATAAAATTCCATAAATTCATTTATGTTTCTAGCTACATAGTTTGTGGCTCCTGAGTTTACAGTCCACATAGGATGATTTTCAATAGCAATACAATACTAAGAATAAAAATAAAGATAGCTTCTTTTAGAAGAAGTTAGATAAGATAATACCTTTTTAGGCTTAGTGCATTCATGAGCTAAATAACTGAGGTTACCACAATTGTAATAAGTCACTTTAGTCTTATCCTTTATTCCACCACTGTAGACAGTAGGGTTTAGCGCGCGTCCAAGATTTTAGCAACCGCGACACTGTTTGAGCTCAAGGCTTTAGAGAACACACTAACCACTTTCACAAAGACATGGTGTGGAGAGAGGAGTTACCACCCAGGGTAATAATTGGGACAAATTAAAAAAGTGGTACTCGATTCCTTAAAAGAAAGCTAGCACCACAACCAGGAGATTCTGGATACGGAAGAATACCAACTTCTTTCAGTTTTGTGTTCATTTAGAATTACTTTATGAATTATTATCTTATTCTCAATTTACATGCAATTTCATATAAACCCAAAACAACCAACTCCAAGGCAAACTAGTAATGAAATATACAAGTAAATAATACATTCAATAAATTACATAATCCCTAAGTTAGCCTACTCTACATGCATTTTAAATAAATGAGCTAAAGTCTACACATTTTAAATTATAAGTGAACCTAAAAACCTAAATCCTTTTGGTTTTAATTAAATGAACCTATGTCTATGTATTTTAATTCTAAAAATAGGCCTAATTCTACATGTTATGAAGGTATTTAAATTAGTGGGCTTAATTTTACATGTTTTAATTAAAAAGTGATATTAAATCTACAAATTATGAAAAAAGACTTTAATTAAGTGGGTTAAATCTAATTAATTAAATTAAATTAAATTAGGTGGGCCTATGTCTAATTAACTAAATGGGCCTAAGAATATTTCTAATCTCAAATCTAATTAATTATGGACCTAAAAATATATTTTAATTAATTAAACCTAATTAATTATTAAATGAGATGGGCTAAAAGAATTACCTAAACTTAAATAAATAAATCAAGACCTAAAGTGGGCTTAAGGCCCAAAACACATAAAAATAATAAATAAAACCCAAAAACAAATAAAAACATAAAAATAATTAAATAAAATCAAAAAAATAATTAAATTAATCCTTACTAAAACCCTAATTTTATTATCAAGCAACCTAAATTAGTCTACTTCCTCAATTGATTTTAAATAATTACCTAATTGAAACCTAATTTTACTAACCAATTAAATAAAAATAAATAAACAATCATACATGTAATTTTATTATTCCCACTATTGGGGCTATTACATTAATAAAAATAAAGAATAAAATAAAGATAATAAATAAAATAAAATAAAAACCCTAGAAACTAAGTCTCTACGAGGCTTTATCCATAACATCCCACGGACTTCTCATGAATTCATCCCTCTCACATGATCACCATGCATTTTCCTCCATAATCAACACAAAAAAATAAGATAAAATAATGATTAATGAATAAATTATGATAATAACTTGAAAGAATAATAATAAAAAATAATGATATAAAAAACAAAAAAACAAAAAAGCAAAAAAAAAATAATAATAATAAGATGATATGATTATGAATGATTTAAGGTACTCCTCAGATTGGTAGTTCACCGTTCTTGATAAATCTTTGAATCTTGCCCTTCAAAAATTCTCTACGAATCTTGAATTAATTATTAATAAAATGAATTTTTGTAAAAAAACTCAAAAGAAAATCATGTTTCCTTCTTCCTCCCTTTTTCTTCTCTTCCTCTTCTTTTTCTTTTTTTTCTTTCTCATAGCCCTCTCCTCCTTTTTTACACCGTCCCCACTCTTTTTATATAGTGGAACTATGAAGCCTAGCCCTAATTCTAATGTGATTATAATTCCTAAAGTATAAGATTAATACTTAAAATTATATTTAGGAATTTTAAACCAGTTAGAACTGAATTAATTAGGAATTTTAAAGCAATTAAAATTGAATTAAAAATAGGAAACATAGACCGAATAATTCAATTTCAATTGGGATTGTGTAATTTCGATCGGAATTTGTGTAATTCCAATCAGAATTACATAATTCCGGTTGGAATTATGGAATTCTGACATTTTTTTTAACTTTTAATTATAAAAAGGTCCTTGGAAGAATTTAAATTTTGCAATTAGGTCCTAAAAAACTTTACAATTTAGTCCCTAAAAATATTAAATCCTTCCTTTAAAAGCTACATTTAAACCATTAGAATTTTTAAAGATTAAGTATCGAAGACATTTTCATCAATGGAGTCCTTTGCTACATCCATAACATGTCATCCCGAAATTGGATGTCTACAGTTGCCCCCCTTTGTCGTTGTTTGCTTGATAAATTGCAGCAAAGCAAAATAGCACCCAATTTCTAAATTGAAAGTTAGGATATTTACCTGCTCCTTGAAGTTTCTGCTTACGAATTTGCTATACTTGGACGTACAGCGTTTCAAATGACATATTATACTCGGTTGTATGATATTGATTATACTCGGTCGTATAACCTTAGGTGAATGAAACACATTGTACTCGGTCGTACAATGTTTGACTATACTCAGACGTATATCATTCAATTTAAAAATTACATCATACTCGGTTATATGATGCCAATTATACTTAGTCGTATAATCGATTGAGGATACGTTGCACTCGGTCGTACAATGCTGACTACACTCGGTCGTACAATGCCGACTACACTCGGTCGTATAGTCTTGAATTGAAAAATTACATCATACTCGATCGTATGATGCCGATTATACTCGATTGTATAATCGATTGAGGATACATTACACTCGATCGTACAATGCTGACTACACTCGATCGTATAGTCTGATTTGAAAAGAGGCATCACACTCGATCGCACTCGATCGTACAATGCTAACTACACTCGGTCGTATAGTCTGATTTGAAAAGACGCATCACACTCGGTCGTATGATTCTGATTATACTTGGTTGCATAATCGATTGAAGATACATTGCACTCGGTCATACAATGCTGACTACACTCGGTTGTATAGTCTGATTTAAAAAGAGGCATCACACTTGGTCATGCGATGCTGATTATACTCGATCATATAATCGATTGAAGATACATTACACTCGATCGTACAATGTTGACTACACTCGGTTGTATAGTATGATTTGAAAAGAGGCATCACACTCGGTCGTATGATGCTAATTATACTCGGTCGTATAATCGATTGAAGATACATTGCACTCAATCGTACAGTGCTGACTACACTCGATCGTATAGTCTAATTTGAAAAGAGGCATCACACTCGGTCATATGATGCTAATTATACTCGGTCGTATAATCTTGATGATACATTGCACATGGTCGTACAATGCTGACTACACTCGGTCGTATAGTCTGATTTGAAAAGAGGCATCACACTCGGTCGTATAATGCTGATTATACTAGGTTGTATAATCTTGAGGATACATTGCACTCGGTTACACAATGCCGACTACACTTGGTCGTATAGTCTGAATTATCTTAAAAAATTATACTGCAATCCATAATTGCTCTTAAATTTAGTTGTTTGAGTTGAATGCTTTGAATTTATTGTGCTGATTAACTTTGAATTTTGCTGTATTGACTAATTAGAATTTCTTTGCTAACTGATTTTAATTTTACTATATCAACCATCTTTACAAGTTGGGTGCACTTTCTTCTAGATTTGAAATTCCTACAAACTTATTGAAGTTAGTTTCAATCATGTCAAATGCATAAAAGTACTTTATAGTGTTGAAAATTTTATAAGAAAATTCATCACTTTTCACGAGATAGCGTGCTCTGAATGAATCTCCCTATTTTTTACTTTCATGACTATCCATTATTCGCCATTTGCAAAGGTCAGAGGCATTATTAACTATCTTATGCTGAAAGCATATCTTTGACCAAGTGAAGAGCTTACTTCCACACCTAATTTTAGGGAGAACTTGCCAAATAAAACTCATGAAAAATGAGCATAAAAAGATCAAATTATGAGTATCAAAATAGCCTTTGAGTTATATTTATGCTTTCCTTCCTTATCCGAGTATTCCCCCGCCTTTCTCATATTACTCAGCATGGATACCATTGGAAAGGTCCTTTGGATACTCATACTCATACTCATATAGAGCATTGGAGTAAATAGAGCAAATTTTGGCATGGTCCTCTTTTAGTATTCCCCTGCCTTTTTTGTATTACTCAGCATGTATACTGCTAGAGGTTTTATATTGATACTCTTACTCATTTATGAGCATTGGAGTAAATTATGCTTGCTCTTTTTTCTAGTCTCCTCTTAGTATTCCCCCGCCTTTCTTGTATTACTCAGCATGGATACTGTCAAGGGATTTTGTACTCATACTTATTTTTTGAGCATTGGAGTAGATTATATGCACATTTATTATTCAAAAGACTGAAAAGATACTTTGAAATTCAAGCAATTTATGCTTCATGTCCATATATTTTGTTTTTTCATTTTCTTCCCCTCGTTTGGGTGCAAAGCAAGCATTAGATTGATTAGAGTTTATAAACTCTCAGCACAAAACTATTAACAAGACATCTGAATTCTACGAGGCTAATAAAAGAAAGCCACTAAAATCAAAGGTCATGAGATAAATTTTCGCACATGATCTTGTGAAGTGGATGAATTTCCTTTCAATTTATGAATTTTCTTATTGAGTATTTATTTTATTGCAGAATCAGAGGAGATAAAGTTGTACTACTTCCCTTTGGTATTTATAGAGGGTGAGGTTTTGACGAGCAATTGACATTTGCTATCTTGCCCATTCTTATTGATGTATCAGTTCCTTTTCCCTTCTTCATTCTCTTTTATTTTCCCTGCACAAAAAGCCATAAGTTAGCATGGCCTATTTGCTAAAATAATTTATCAAAATGCAATGTTATTCTTTTGCATCCTTCCCTTTCATTGTGGTGATGATGTCTCTGATCACAGGGTCGTGATGCTCCACCATCGAAGTTATGGCTTTATCTCATTGATGTTATGGTAGAGGGCTTCATTTCTCTTCCTAACATTTCTTACAAAAGAAAAGATTTAGGAGTTAGAGGTTTTTATTTCATAATCAAAGAAGTTTTCAGAGTGTATTCGTCTCAAGTTTTGAGTGCATTCTTCCCTTTCATATTGAATCTAAGGAGCTTGAGCATCCTATCTAGCCTCTTGAAGTTTCTAGGATAATGCTTCTTGGTAGTTTCACTCCTCTTATTTTCATTCTTTCAGATGTTTCACATGTAGATACTCTGACTACTTTCCTGTTCTTCCAACACTAATTTCAAATGTTTGTAGCAGAGTATCTATACAATCTTGTCTAGGCTCAAAGACTTTTATTATACAAAACAAGTATTTCCCAAAAATGTATGCAAGTGTATGCATGTTATGTATAATGTGCATGATCCTAATGGGTCTCCTATTTGGAACAGAGCCATGTTGTTGATTTTGGAGTGTAAGAATGAGGCATCCCATCAGTAGCCTATCAGTTTGAGCATTGAATAATTTGCTGTTGGTACTTCTGATGTTGAAGCTTCCAATATGATTCATTAGACTGATTACTAAGTTAACAAGTAGGGTCTATGGCTTTACAATAGAGCTTCTGATTAACCGATGCACTGTTGAACTTTTCTTTTGTTACTACTAATGATTGAGGTATTAGCTCTTACACTTCAACATCTATCTTCTCTCTTTGAATGTTGAGACCATTTTCCCCCTGAGTTGTATTTTGCCCCCAGTTCCATTCTAGATTCATTTATGCTATTCTAGCAGTCTTTTTTCATTTTTATGTGCAAGAGACCCAGTTCGTTCATTGTTATTATTGATCCTTTGACTTATTAACCCTATCAGTTGCAATTTCATGCATCAGCTAGACTTGCACTTTGAAGAACTCTTAAGTAGAATATAAAGCTTAATATTGATGCAATGATTGATGCAAGTTGTTGAGCCATTTGAATTCTCAAGGTGTAAGGGGACCCTAGGCCTATAAGGAAAATTACAAAGGAAATATAACTAAAATAGTGGTCTCATAGCTCTGATTTTAGTTTTCATTATGTAATGTCTTTCCATTTAGATACTTATGCAATATGATAAAGACGATTATGCGATATTTGACAAAAATCTTTAATTCAATTTTACTCATTCATTAGGGCAAAAATGAGAATATTCATTACATCACATGACACAACTCCTATAATTAATTAATCCTAAATTTTCTCTTTAATTTTTCACCTTACGATTCTTTTTCTTTTTCTCTCTCTTTGTTTTTCTTCTCTTTTTTTATCATTCTTCTTATTTTTCCTCAAATTTTGCTCTCTTTAGAAGTTATTTCATGTGATATAAGACTATTCTTTAAGTTTACATTTGTGCCCATACTGAATGAATCTAATTGAATTAAATTTTTGTCAAACAGATGCGATTAATATCACAATGTGTAGTACCATTAGGATGCATATTACATAAGTGAGTATAATCAAAATTTATATCATCAATCACTAAAACAAAACAAGTTCTAAAGAAACTAAAGTTTTATTTAAAGAAGACAATATGAAATTTTATTTCCTATTCCAAATACTAGGGATGCTGAGTCTCATAATGATTTTCCTTGAGGTGGTTGACATAATAATTATTCTTGCGTCTGTTTGCCAATTGTCTTTATGACTTTATCTTTATGCACCTCCACTATGCATGTTTCTTCCTTTTCTTGCAGTTTCTCATCATCAAACTCATTACCCCATCTTGTAGGCACAATCGACTCGAAGGGTATGTCAAAAGAAGGTGGTTTAGTGTAAAACACCTTATAGTCAAACTTGCTTGAGGGCTGACCCAACAAATCTTTAACTCTTTCCACATCTTTAGTGGCATTAGGAGATTTCTCATTGATGTTAAGGTTTAGATCCTCAAAGGAGTTTAGCACTTCTTTCTCGCTTACTCCTGAGTTGATCATCATAGTTGTTGGAGATGGCATGTTTTGGTAGTTTGGGAAAGGATTGCTTCTAGTGCTTGGATTTTCAGGATCTGTGATTTTTTCAAAGTCTATGAGGTTTTGGATTTCATGTTTGAAGCGGATGCAGTTATCTATGGATTGTTTGTGGTTTTGATGGAATTTACAGTGCTTGTTTGGGTTATAGCCTAGGGTGTTAGGGTTTAGTGGGTTTGGATTAGGTAAAGGTTAAAGTAAGCCCTTTTGCATTAGGCACTCTAGGACTTTTAACAAAGGTTGGTTAAAATTAGAGAATCTCTTGGGTTTTTGAATAGCATGCAATCTTATAACTCGACTATTATTTCCTTGCTGCATGCCCCCAGTTGGGTAATTTCTCACTCCAGTGTTCCTAGTGACCTTCTTTTTCTCACTTTTGATCTCTTTATCTTGCAACCCATCATCGTAAATGTCTACAAGTGTCTTAGGATTCATCATTTATGACCTCTCAACCAAGTTAGGCGACACCTTTTGAATTATCATCCTAATTTGATCCTTTTTAGCTGGCTTATTTTTCATTAACCCTACCTTATTCATGAATCTAGCCAAACAATCTGAAAATGATTTATTAGGCTTTTGCTTGGATTTTGGCTCTTGAACTTGCTCAAGTGATTCCTTTTTCACCTTTTCAATCATATAACTCTCAACATTATCCAGCTTCATTTCCCCAGTATTGTCATTGTTAATAGGTAGTGGACCCATAGCAGGTGGGTTAACCGCAGCAAGTGGTGCGGCAATGGCAGGTGGATTGGCCACGACTGGTGGTGCAGCAGCAGTAGGTGGTGGCATCAATCCCGCTAGAGCTTGTCTTAACTCGTCTTACATCATTGCTCTCATATCATCCATCAGTGCTCCTTTGACATCTTCTAGGGTTTAGTTTCCTCCCTCTCGTTGTTCCATTCTTTCGGTTTGTTCAGGTTGCGTAGCTTTTAAATAGAGTAGAAGCTTCATTTAGAATTACTTTATGAATTATTATCTTATTATCTATTTACATGCAATTTCATATAAACCCAAAACAATAAACTCCAAGGCAAACTAGTCATGAAATATACAAGTAAATAATGCATTCAATAAATCACATAATCCCTAAGTTAGCCTAATCTACATGCATTTTAAATAAATGAGCTAAAGTCTACATATTTTAAATTATAAGTGAACCTAAAGACCTAATTCCTTTTGGTTTTAATTAAATGAACCTACGTCTATGTATTTTAATTCTAAAAATGGGCCTAATTCTACATGTTATGAAGGTATTTAAATTAATGGGCTTAATTCTACATGTTTTAATTAAATAGTGATCTTAAATCTACAAATTATGAAAGAAGACTTTAATTAAGTGGGTTAAATCTAATTAATTAAATTAAATTAGGTGGGCCTATGTCTAATTAACTAAATGGGCCTAAGAATATTTCTAATCTCAAATCTAATTAATTATGGACCTAAAAATATATTTTAATTAATTAAACCTATTTAATTATTAAGTGAGATGGGCTAAAAGAATTACCTAAGCTTAAATAAATAAATCAAGACCTAAAGTGGGCTTAAGGCCCAAAACACATAAAAATAATAAATAAAACCCAAAAACAAATAAAAACATAAAAATAATTAAATAAAATCAAAAAAATAATTAAATTAATCCTTACTAAAACCCTAATTTTATTATCAAACAACCTAAATTAGTCTACTTCCTCCATTGATTTTAAATAATTACCTAATTGAAACCTAATTTTACTAACCAATTAAATAAAAATAAACAAATAATCATACATGTAATTTTATTACTCCCACTATTAGGGCTATTACATTAATAAAAATAAAGAATAAAATAAAGATAATAAATAAAATAAAATAAAAACCCTAGAAACTAAGTCTCTACGAGGCTTTATCCATAACCTCCCATGAACTTCTCATGAATTCATCCCTCCCACATGATCATCATGCGTTTTCCTGCATAATTAACATAAAAAAAAAAGATAAAATAATGATTAATGAATAAATTATGATAATAACTTGAAAGAATAATAATATAAAATAATGACATAAAAAATAAAAAAACAAAAAAACAAACAAATAAATAAATAAATAAGAAGAAGATGATGATATGATTATGAATGATTTAAGGTACTCCTCAGATTGGTAGTCACAGTTCTTGATAAATCTTCGAATCTTTCCCTTCAAAAATTCTATACAAATTTTGAATTAATTGTTAATAAAAGGAATTTTTGTAAAAAAACTCAAAAGAACATCACGTTTCCTTCTTCCTCCCTTTTTCTTCAATTCCTCTTCTTTTTCTTTTTTTCTTTCTCACAGCCCTCTCCTCCTTTTTTACACCGTCCCCCCTCTCTTTATATAGTGCAATTGGGAAGCCTAGCCCCAATCCTAATGTGATTCTAATTCCTAAAGTATAAGATTAATACTTAAAATTATATTTAGGAATTTTAAACCAGTTAGGACTGAATTAATTAGGAATTTTAAAGCAATTAAAACTGAATTAAAAATAGGAAACAGAGATGGAAGAATTCAATTTCGACTAGGATTGTGTAATTCTGATCGAAATTATACAATCCCGATCGGAATTGGTGTAATTCCAATTAAGAATTATAAAATTCTGACATTTTTTAACTTTTAATTATAAAAAGGCCCCTGGAAGAATTTAAATTTTACAATTATGTCCTAAAAAACTTTAGAATTTAGTCCCTGAAAACATTAAATCCTTCTTTTAAAAGCTACATTTAAACCCTTAGAATTTTTAAAGATTAAGTATCAAAGACATTTTCATCACTGTAGTCCTTTGCTACATCCATAACACATCATCCTGAAATTGGGTGTCTACAACCATGCTTTCATTTTTATATTTAAATTGCTTGTTTCCTTTCTTTGGTCCATATCTAGTCTTATTCATCTTGCCTTGGCCTTTCCAATTTTTATTGAATTTCTTATGCTTAAAACCAAAAGCCCTTCTGGAACTTGATTCAACCTTATATGCCTGAGCATTTGGCTTAGCTTCCTGAAGGCACTCATCTTTTAATTCTAATTGGTGTGCAATATCAGCAAAGGTCTTAATGTTCTCATTATGAGTCATATTTAGTTTTATATGCTCCCAACTATCAGGGAAATACCAGAAAACAACTTGAACTTATTATTCATCCATGAGGTTGTGCCCAACTGTTTTAAGTTCCATGATCATCTTTGACATATCCATTAAGTGTTGTTTCATAGGCTTATTAGGGATTTTCTTATAGGTGTCAAACTTAATGGTCAACTGTCTTAGTTTGGAGATAGTTGTGCCTCCAAAATTTTTCCTCTAAGTGACCCACATTGCATTTACAGTTGGGTACTATTAGTACTTATATACCATATCATCATTAAAAGCATATCATGATGATATACCATATCATCATTAGTACTATTGATAGAACTTATGAGAATTCCTCTAGCAGTGGAATCCTTCTTCTTCCCTATATTAAAAGCAGCCATATCATGCTTATATTGTGCATTATTCATATTTTCCTTACTAACTTTAGGCTCTTCCATAATATTATTAATAGCAGCTCTTCTATAATATTATTAATAGCCTCTGAAGCTTCTTGTTCATTAAGGACATACTGCATTTTCAAGTGTCATATGTTGTAATTATCACCATTCAATTTCTCACCCTTATTTAGTTTAACTATGATATTTTTAAATGCCATAATTAGTCACAAATTGCAAGAGACATTATAAATGCAATTATTTATACACATTATCCAGTCATAATTTCAAATTAAATTAAAAAATATTTTCATATGAATTAAATGAGAAAGTTCACTATGTTCCTAATCATCATTTAATCTCAAATGTCAAAATTTTATAACTTAATTTAAACTATGCTAAAATAATTCTATATGAGAATTCCTATGAATTCTACTAATCATAGAATGCCCATATTATGAAGTATAACGCAATAATAAATTTAATAAGAAAAATTCATAATATATAAAATAAGATGTCCAATACATAACAACATTATGTAAGACATTTCAATAAGCAATACATAAAACAACAATATGTACATGAGTAATTTATGTAATACTAGTTCAACGAACTATACTTAACTCTCCTTGGAATAGAATCTTCAAAATTTTCTTTATCCATAATACTAGTGACCATTTTATTCAACCAAGGAAAATTTAGGCTACAACCCTTTAAAGTACTTAGGCTTGGACTAATAGCAAGTTTGGAGGTTTTATTTAAATTCTTATAAGTTTTTTCCTCCAAAAATAAGTATACTAATGTCTCATAAGTTATAGTTTTTTCACTTAACATGATGCGATAATCAGTGGCTGGATCTCCATAATCCAAAACATCTCCTTTCAACCTATGATTGGCAATGTGTATAATAATGAATGGTGCTTATATTCATCACTTAATACTTTGCCCTTATGAGTTATTTCTTCAATCATATTGTTTACTATTTTTACAAGTTTAATCAAAGTGTGTTCAGGCTTCATTTTGTATCTAGCAAGATTTGAAATCAATTATCTAAGTCTTTATTTTTGTTCTTTAGTTATGCAAATTATGGGAGTACGAATTATACGAGCCCGATTAAGATGAATTTTATTTCTTTTGAGCTCTCTATAGTCATTGAGTAATTGCATTCTCTCCAATCGCTATGTGATCCTTAAATATATTTTTAGACACTCAGTTTGATTGACCTGCAATGAAAGCCTAATGATGAAAAAACTTAACTTTTTGACTGCAAGAAAATCTAAAACTTTCTTTAGAACGGGCCCAAACCTCTTTTGAAACTCATAATAGACCATGAAAACCAGACCCAATACACCTAACTCAAACCCTATATAACATAAATACAACCCCAACCCTACTGGCCCAAAAGGCTTAGAGCTAGGACCATATAGGCTACGCCTTATGGCAGTAAGGTGATGCCTCTGTAGTAGTAGGATGAAAAGGTGTTGCCTCTTCGTCAGCCACTTGCTTACTGCATTTAATGGCAGTAGTCCAAAACAACAAGTGTGTGGACCTTACCTGTTCCTGCTTTGCAGCAATAGCTTTAATGTTTTTTAGGGAAAAGTAATGAGCTAAAAAGGCTAAGTAATGATGATAAAGATTAGGGAGATCATAGGGTTTGAGGGGTTTAAATATAAAAGTTGGGGAAGAGAGGAAAAAAATATTTTTGATTAGCAAAAAGGAAAAGAAGAGAGGAACTAAAAAAAATACGGACAAAAAATAAGAGAAAAGAGGGAAAGAATATTTATAGAAGAGGAAGAAGGAAAAAAGGGTTTTCGCTTGAAAAAAAGGTTCATTTCTTGGGAAAGGTGGAAGAGCACTTACATTCAAAGGAAGATCTAATCTTTAACCAACTTCTGATGACTTAATGAAGAGCTTCAAACTTGTCAAAAGCAGTAAGAACTTTTATTTTAAAGTTTTGTGTCATAAGCTTGCATAAATTTTACTATTTTTTCTTATTTAATATGTGTTGAGATTCACTTGATATGCTTAAGATGTGAGTCATAAGATTTCATATATTTGTATTGAACCTTGTGTTTCTTCGAGATCAAGCAAGTTGTAGTCTATTACCATTCTAATGAAGAGGCGTCGCCTTTGTGGCCTCCTGGTGAAGAGATGACATCCCTTGGCATAAAGGTGACGCCCTTATGACAAGGCAATAATCGCTAAAGAATGTCAGTTTCTGCTTTTTTATTATTTCATGTATATTTTCAGACATTCCTAACTTTTATAGTAATTTTATGATGCATAACTTATTAATGTATGCCCTCTATTTCGTTAGATGTTTAGCTCTTCGATTTATTGTCATATTTATGAAATAAACTTTCCGGTTTCCTCTTATAGGTTTATTTATTTTATTTTGGGAGATTAATCTTTTGTTTAATATAGAGTGGCATTCTTGTAAGTGCAAGAGCCTTGTTTAACTAACTTCTAATCCCATTTCCCTTGACTTCTTTCTTTCTTTATAGTTTATTTTCAGTATATTTGCATTTTATTTTCAGTATATTTCCTCTTTCCTTATTTATTTTCAGTTTACTTTCATTTTATTTTACTATTATTGCATGAAAAGGGTTATAATAATTTCTCCTGATTATATTTCTTTATTCATGTTATTTCATTTAAACTCATAATTGTGTCTATATTGATGCTTTTTGCTATAACCACTAAATTCACATGAAATTGGCTATTAACTCAAACTTGGACTTCAAAATCAATACCGTTTGAAAACCAGTTGTAATTGGCGTGATAATCAAGAAATAATTTAATAATTGAAAATGATAGAATGTGAAACATAAATGAAGGCCGATCTCAAGGTTGAGTGGGTATTCCATAAGCCTATACCCAGTTTTTAAACTTGTTCTCTAAAGACAACTTCTGGGTACCTCCATGAAATCCAGTTGCTGTAAAGTGTGTTCCAGTTTTGACTCCTTTCTCCAACTTGGGCCATAAGCCGATTTTGTATTTTGTAGTGGGCCTCGAGCCTACACAGTGTTGTGGTTATTAAACTCTTAAACGTACGTTATACCCTACCACCTACAAAATTAAGGAAAGAACAAATAGAAATATTAGACTCTTAACAGATCTCAAGCTATATATATATATATATATATGGATCCAAATATGAACTCAAGACACAATCAAATATCAACTATTATACATAGGGGTACTCCTTAATATTTTAAAAAAATTTAAAGACTGGAATAAAAAATTTTAAACAAACATACAATTTATTATGAATCTTTTAATGAAAATTCAATTAAAAATTGTATTTCAATTGCTTATAACAATAAAAAAAATTAATTGTCACAAGTAGAAAATTTATTTTTCTCCCACTAGACCTCAATCCCACTTTGTAAAAAAAAATATCGGTATTTTTCTAGAATTTTTCTTAATTAAAATAATAAATTTAATATTAATTTTTGGATTTTAATATCTATCTATCATCAACTAATGCTCATTTTGCAAATCCATCCAAATTTTAAAATTATTGCAAATTAATGAATGAACTTTGTGACTTGTTGCAAACCTATTTTTGATCAAAATTACTTATGCCAATGATGATGTGGAATGGTAAGGTGTGCATTTATTTACACACATGGAAATTAAATAAATAAAAAAAAGACTTTTAATATTTTCCCAGAACTCACTGTTTTTATGTAACAAAAATGGTACCATATGTCAAAATTTTTTTTTTTTCATATTGTTTCTCTTCTCCCTTAGCTCTTCTTCTTCACACTAATTTTCTTCTTCTCCTCCAAAAACTGAACATAAAATTGCCTAAAACTAGTTCCAAATTTAATAATAGAAATATTGTAAACATTTTTGGATAATTTTTATAGAAATCATAAAGGATAGAATGATTTTGTTGCTATGGCGGTTACTTTCTTCGCACAGCTCGATCCTAACGCCATCAACTTCCGTCAAACTTCGAGTAATCAAATCGCCGAAAGTAGATTTAGGCGACATCAACACCTGAATGGTACCGACACTTCCTTGAACTGTAACATTAAGAAACAACATCGTTAATTTTGGCCTCACTTCCATGGATGCTCCTAGAGACATACTCCTTCCTCCAAGCAAATCTGATAGTGTATTTGGTCTTCGAATCCTTGCTTCTAGCGATTCCACAGGTAGACATCGCTTTTTCTTTTATTCTTTTTTTTTATTCTTCTCTAATTTCTGTCCTCTCCAGCTACTACTCTTTGGTGTTGTAGGCATCTTATATGTGTATTTGAGTCAAGAATGAGTGGGTAGATGAGGAAAAATTGAGTGTAGATGGAGATGAAGTTGATGATAATGGAAGAAAAGGAGATGAGTTTTAGATTTTTTTTTTCTAATAAGTGAAGATGAGTTTCATTTGAAGGGAGAAAAGTTCAAAGGTCCAAGTGAGTAGATGTTGAAGAACATTCCTTCACCAATTTAATTAGTGAGCAGACATCCGAGCTCCTTCCAACCTTACTCTGCTTGGAATGTTCCTCTTCCATAAACCTTAAAAATTAACACAGATGCAAGCTTTTGTGCAGCATCAAGTTCAGTAGCAATGGCTATTCTTGTTCACAATAATGCTTATAGACTTGTCGATGGCTTTTGTTTCTTAAGACTTTCCTCTTCAGCACTAGCGGCAGAGGCCACGGCGCTGCTTGTGAGTGTTCTTGTAGCCAAAGTTAGAGGTTTCAAACACGTTATATTTGAATCAGATTTGCTTACTTTAATTGAAGCTATCACTTGTCCTAGCAAAGGAATTCCCTGGGCTATTTATTCAAGCTTTTGTTCAAGATATATTTGTACTCCGTAATGAGCTATATTTCTAGTTCTGCCATATCTCCAGGTTAGCAAACAAGGCAGCCGACTGGATTGCTAAACATACTAGTTTTCTTCTAGAGAACCCTTCATGGACTTGTAATATCCCCTCAGCTTTAGAAGATGAGTTGTACTTGGACACCATTGGTTTATGAGTAATGAAATGTTTAATGTTCAAAAAATAAAAAATAAAATTGACATAAAAAAACGGTGAGTTTTGGGTATTAAAATTCTTTTATTTATTTATTTAATTTTCACATGTGTAAATAGGTGTACACTTGACCATTCCACATCAGGATTGGCAAAAGTAATTTTGACCGAAAATAGATTTGCAACAGGTCGCAAAGTTGATAGATTCGTAACAGGTCATGAAAATTATATATCAATTCAACTTCTTTTGTCTTTTCAAGCTTCATACTTCATTCTAACAAATCCAAGGTCCTTCTAATGCATCAATTGAACCTAAAAACATATAAAAAAAATACAAACTACAATAAAAAACATTTGAAAACTAAAAATAACAATTGCATAACTAAATAAGCATAAAAACTTACTAAAATGAAATAAAACAACACTTATAATACCTAAATAACTATGCAAGTTTGCATTATATCAAACTCTCCTACACTTAGACCTTGCTTGCCCCCAAACAAGTATAAATCAAAGATGAAGAAATTATCGAAATTATCATCTACTCCCAAAGAGTGTTGCATTCTCATCAAGTCATTTTAATAATGAATAAAGTTAAAAAATAAAAAGGATAATTCAAAAATTGAAATTCTAATTATCAACAATGGTAACATAGACAAGTTTCATAGCAACAAGTTTACCAATTTATCAAAATCTACTAAGAATAAAATAAAAAATGCAAAGTCAAAGTTCTAACAAAGCTATTTAGCCAAGATAGTTATGCTTCAAACTTAGGGATTCTAGAGGCAATAGCAACCTTGAGACAATGTTAAGCATACACATTAACTCACTCTTCTCATGGCATTTTTAGACAATTTTATTCAAAATCATATTTGCTAGATGTACTCTTTCCGAATGAATGCAAATGAGGAGCAAACACAAATGCACACAACTTACTCAAGATCCATCTACTTATGACATTATACATCTCTTTCCGAATGAATGCAACTAAGGAGCATACTCAATTGCACACAATTTACTCAAGATGCATCACATCACAAGCATTTTTTTCGTTTAGTTTTCTTTTCTTTCTTTTTTTTTAAAAAAAAATGTCCTCATCCATTAATGAAAAGTGAGCATCTTGGTATTATGGCTATAGTTTCTCTAAGGTTACCTAAGTCTCTAGAAAAACTAAACTTAAATCATTACTACCTAGCCTAAGCATAGTTAACAAGTTGACTAATACATTTCTTAGACTTTAGAAATAATAAAACAAGATAAAATGATAAACTTACTACTTATACTACGTGAAACTTAAAACTTCTACCAATTGAGCAATGAAAGTTCACTATTAGTAAAACATATTAACTTCAATCAAAATCAAAAAGACTATTAAGGATAACTACTTATTAAATATGGGAACAAAATGAATAGCAAAATTAATGCATAAAGATGTAGAACAAACAAATAACATATATATTACTAATATACTAATACTAATATCTATATCCATATCCCTTCCCCCATACTTAAAAGCATTCATTGTCCCCAATGTAATGAAAATAAAATAAGGGAAAGGATGGAAATACTCCCTTAGTCATCAGTCAGAGTGGTGGGTGGAGACTCAATTGAGCATCCGGATTGAGCGAAGTACCAGTTCAACTTGTACTCCATCTTTCGTAGACAACGGGACAATTGCCTTTGGTGACGTTCCATAGCATTCAATTGCCCTTGCATAGCAATTTAATTGTTCAAAATTTGATCCCAAATGGGAGGGTGTTCATTTGAAGAACCTGGTGCACTTTGGAAAGGGTAGGTCAACAAAGGTACTTCTCTAAAAGATTGGTATTAAGGAAACTCTTCTTCTGAATCACTTTCTGTTTGGTATTCGGTTGGTGGTAGTACCTCAACTCAGGATGATCCAATAATTCCACACCAATATGAAAGATTATTGGCGAGAATGAATCAAAATCCTACATCACATACTTCTCCTCTCAAAAGAGCATGGTTAGTAAAATAAGAGCATTCAACTTTGCAAGTGTAATTGCCAAGATTAATGTTCAAAGCCTTTGCTACTATTGTGAACACATGTCCATATGTTAAGGGTGCATCTTACGTGATGCACAAGTTAACAACTGATTGAATATCCAATAAGTCCAACAAACTTGCTTTTTGTTATGAATACACCACATAAGAAACATTTCTTATGCAGAAACCCTATTAAATTCAGACTTATGAAAAATAACACATGCTAGGACCTTATGCAACAACTAATATTTCATATCTTTTATGAACATAGCCTTGGCCTTTTTAGGTTAAAATGGGGTCTGCAAATCAGTCAAAAAGGTCCATAATTCATTCAACTTAAAGTTAGATGGGGGATCACATAAACCATCCTTCTTAAAGCCAAACACATGATTCATGAAAGAATAGGTTAATTGGTGTTTATTGTCTTCCAACCTAAATTCTAGAATTTATGAATTGTTGGCATTAACATCCAAGGTGGTATAAAACTTAGTAAGCAAATCAACATAAGTGTCCTCATGTAGAGAAACAAACTTCTTAATACCACATTGAGTAAGCATATTATCAAACACATCAAGCATACCTAAATTGTTCAAGAGAGAGTTAGGAATATACTTACGACCCAAGATTTCTCTAAATCTTATTGTTGTCAACTTAGCACCTTCCTCATGTGTAAGGATGAGGATCTTAGCCTTGTAAGTCTTGCTCAAATTTTCCTCCTCTTCTTGGTGAGATTCTTTAATATGGGGTCTCTTGGATGATGAACCTCTTGTCTTACCTATAATGTTAATCTTACTTAAATGAAGTCAGAAAGTTATAGAAATATGTAGAGTATAAGTAATGAAAATATGTAAATGAAAAGGAAAAGATAGAATAGGAAATGATATTGGATTTCGTTAGGGTTTATTTGTAGAGAGTAAATGAAAAGCTTAGATGGTATGGAAGAGAGAAGGAAGAAGATAAATGAATAGGAGTTATTTGTGTGTGTAAGTAGTGAAATTTATATGGATTTGTGTGAATAGGAAATATGAGTGATTTGGTGGTCAAAAGGGTGTATATATAAGTGTTAGAGGGGTGTAGGGTGTAGGGGTGTAAGAGATATGTGAAAAGGTGTGTGTATAAGTGATATATGAAAAGGTGTGTGTGTAAGTGAAAAGGTGTATGGGGAAATTAAAAAGGTATGACACCTTTTGAAAACTTAGGCACCTTTTCAAGCAATTTTGAAATGAAAACTAAATAGAAACTAATAAAAAAATGTCAAAAATATAAATTCAAAGCTACTAGAAGTGTATGTGTATATATATATGAAATATGCCAAAAAAATTAAAAGTGGCACGACTCGACACGAGGGGTCGAGTCTGCACGCCAGCCCTCTGTAACGAGTTGTTCTGCAGATGCCTTCCTTTAGCTTATGTTGAGTCATACCAATTGGAATGACTCGGCATGAGTACTCTCTGTAACGACTCGATATGCCCATAATGACTCGTTATAGAGATGCATGTCTAGCTCGAGTCGCACCAAACATAACGACTCAACACATGGGCTCTCTGTAATGACTCAACACGCCTGTAACGAGTCATGACAGTATGTAATTTTGCAAAAAAATTTCTAAGTTATTGTTTAAATAATATTTAAAAAAGAAATGTATGAAAATGAGATTAGAAACTAAAAATATACTAATCATAAACTGAATGTAATCTTAAAGTAAGAACATTTTAATAAAGAAATGTGTATGAGAAAATAAACTAAAGAAAAGAATGATATAAAAATGTGTAGTTTCAAAAACATTATAAAGATAACTTTAGAAGTATTAAAATTTAAAGTAAAATTACGAACTAAAATGAAATGAAAAATGAAATAGAAACATAAAGTAAAAATGTGTAATAAAATTAAATAAGATGAAGAATGTGTTAGTAAACGTACCTTAATTTCATTAATGTTTAGAGAGAGATAGATTGACTCTAAGTAGTTGCTTTACCGATTAAGTATGGCTTAAGACGGTGCCCGTTTACCTTGAAGATTTCCCCTATACTATTGGTAATTTCCACTGCACCATGAGGATATACCTTAACAACCGTAAAATGACCTGACCATCTAGACTTTAACTTACCCAAAAATAATTTCAATCTTGAATGATAAAGCAATACAAGTTGTCCCTCATGAAATTCCTTCTTGATCAAATGCTTATCATGCCACAACTTAGTGCATTCCTTATATAACTTTACATTCTCATAAGCATTCATTCTCAACTCATCGAGTTCATTAAGTTAAAGTAACCTTTTCTTACCTGCCTTCATCAAGTCAAAATTCAATGCTCTTGTCACCCAATATGCCTTATGCTCAAGCTCATCGAGTAAGTGACATGACTTCCCATAGATCAACTGATAAGGAGAGTAAGGCCTATTGGAGTTTTAAAAGCTATTCTATACACCCATAATGCATCATCAAACTTTAATGCCCAATCTTTCCTTGAAAAAGAGACTATTTTCTCAAGAATCCATTTAATCTCTCGATTACTTACCTCAACTTGCCCATTTTTTTATGAGTGATATGGAGTAACAACCTTATGTGTTACTCCATATTTCTTCAAAAGAGCCTCAATCAAATGGTTGTAAAAATGGGAACCTCCATTACTTATCAATGCTTTAGGGGTACCAAATCTCAGAAAAATGACTTTCTTAAGCATTTTCTTAACCACTCTAGCATCATTTGTCAAGGTTGGCATTGCTTCTACCCACTTTAAGACATAATTATTAGTGATACGCACTAAGTCAATCATTTGTGATTATTTTAGACACCCAATTTCTGGATGACAAGTTATGGATACAGTAAAGGACTCTAATGATGAAAGTATTTTTGATACTTAATCTTTAAACAATTCTAAGGGCTTTTAAAGGAAGAATTTAATGATATCAAGGACTAAATTGTAAAGTTCTTTTTAGGACCTAATTGCAAAATTTAATTTTTTTGGGAGCCTTTTTGTAATTAAATGTTAAAAAAAAGTGTGTGTCAAAAGTCCATAATTCCGTCGGAATTATGGAATTCCGATCAAAATTACAACAATTTCGATCGGGATTGTACAATTCTGATTGGAATTGCACAATCCTGGTCGAAATTGAATTCTTCCATTCTTTCCTATTTCTAATTACTTCCAATTTAGTGTTTTAATTGGTTTAAACTTCCTAATTGATTCAATCCTAATTGGTTTAAAATTCCTAAATACACCTTAGGAACTAGAATCACATTAGGATTAGGGTTAGGCTTCCTAGCTCCACTATAAAAAGGGGAGGAAGCAGTAGTAGAGAAAAAAGGAGGGGAGGAAGCAGTAGTAGAGAAAAAAGGAGAAGAGAAAAGCGTAGGAAAAGCAAAAAGGAAAAAAAACGTGATTTTTAATCAAAAAAATTCTTTTGATTCAACAATTAATTCAAGACTCGTGAAGAATTTTTAAGGAGAAAAATTCGAAGATTTGTCAAGAACGGTGAACTATCAATCTGAGGAGCACCCTAAATCATCCATAAGCATATCATATTCTTCTATTCTTCTTTTATTTATTTATTTGATTATTTTACATTATTATTTTATTATAATTTATTCATTACTTATTATTTTATTTTATGTTTTGTGGTGATTATAGAGGAAAAACGTATGGTGATCATGTGAGGGAGATGAATTTCATTAAAAGTCTGTAGAAGATTATGAACAAAGCCCCATAGAGACTTAGTTTCTAGGGTTTTATTTTTTGTTTTTATTGTCTTTATTTTTATTTTATTCTTTATTGTTATTTTATTAATATTTTTAGGAACTAATGTAATAGCCCCGATAGTGAGAATAACAATAAAATTATGTATGTGGTTGCATGTTTATTTTGATTAAATTAGCTAGTAAAATTAGTTTTTAATTTGGTAATTATTTAAAATCAATGGAGGATGTAAATTAATTTAGGTTGCATGCTAACAAAAATTAGGATTTTTAGAAAAGGATTAATTTAATTATTTGTTTGATCTTATTTAATTGTTTCTTTTATATTTTTATTTATTTTTGGGTTATTTTTATGTGTTTTGGGCCTTAAGCCCACTTTAGGTCTTAATTTATTTATTTAGGTTTAGGTAATTCTTTTAGCCCATCTCATTTAATAATTAATTAGGTTTAATTAATTAAAATATATTTTTAGGCCCATAATTAATTAGATTTTAGGTTAGAAATATCCTTAGGCCCATTTAGTTAATTAGACATAGGCCCACCTAATTTAGTTTAATTAATTTAGACTTAGCTCACTTAATTTTAAGCCTTCTTCCATAATTTGTAGATTTAAAATCATTATTTAATTAAAACATGTAGAATTAAGCCCACTACTTTAAATATTTCATAATTTGTAGAATTAGGCCCACTTTTGGAATTAAAATACATAGACTTAAGTTCATTTAATTAAAATCAAAAGGAATTAGGTCTTTAGGTTCACTTATAATATAAAACATGTAGATTTAACTCATTTATTTAAAATCCATGTAGATTAGACTAACTTAAGGATTATGTGATTTATTGAATGCATTATTTACTTGTATATTTCATGACTAGTTTGCCTTGGAGTTTATTGTTTTGGGTTTATATGAAATTGCATGTAAATAGAGAATAAAATAATAATTCATAAAGTAATTCTAAATGAACACAAGACTGAAAGAAGTTGGTATTCCGTATCCAGAATCTCTTGGTTGTGGTGCTAGCTTTCTTTTAGGGAATCGAGTACCACCTTTTTAATTTGTCCCAGTTATTACCCTAGGTGGCGACTCCTCATCTCCACGCCATGTCTTTGTGACAGTGGTTAGTGTGTTCTCTAGAGCCCTGAGCTCAAACAGTGTCGCGGTTGCTAAAATCTTGGATGCGCGCTAAACCCCGCCATCTACAATTATATATTGACTTTCTTATTTTATTAATTTAAAGAGTTATTTCATTATCATTTGATTTTATGATAATTATATGAATGGTTAATTCTTACTAAGGCCATCAAGTATGTGACTTGATAGTAAAACCCTTAGATTAAAATAAGAGTTCTATTCTAATTATCCCTAGCCATTTATTCATTATATAAATATTAAAGTATTAAGGCTAGTATGATGTTAACTGATGGTTATGTTTTACTAATCATGAATATGAGATATTAAGTCAACTCATACATACATAATGAGAGATCATGTATTGGATTGACCTATTATAAGAATATTACATAGATTATTGTTATAAGTATTTCTCATCATAGTAATTTTATTTCGGTCCTTTGACCTTGAAATCATTATGAATTTCTACATAGCTATTTTATGTTTTGACACATTCTAACATTGTCTTTAACCTGACGATTAAATAGGATGTTGTTGGATATGAAATTAGTTATGTGAGGAATGTGAGTGATTCAGAAGGAATTTATCCCTCATTAATATGAGAAAGATATCTATGGGCCCCTTGATGAGATAAACTGAAGGAAAATGCATGACCATGCTGAAATGAATTGATAAAGAGTTATCATTTTTAGTCTAACTTGAAATCAAGTCATAATATTGAACTATATAAAGATGACATTCTATGCCTTATGTTCAATTAAGATATCATGTGATAAAGGGACGATAAAATTCACTGTAATTAGGTTATGTCGGATTATTGACTTCACATGACTTGGGTAGTCATAATGTCTTGCTAGAGGCCACTTATGACTTATAGGCCTAAATAGAGATTTAGGCCCACTGCCAATGCTATGTGAACCTATAGGGTCACACACTTAGAACAAGCCCAAAACGATTATGGGTTTAATAAGCCCAAAATAAACTCTGTGGAAATAAATATTTAAAGTGTTTTATTTTTTTATTTATTTAAAATAAATGTTATTTTAAATAAATAAATAAGATATTATTTCTGATTTGTTTTTAAAACAAAATTAGAATATAATAAATGGGAAATTACCAAAAGGTCATTGGTAGGTAAAACCCTAATTTGGAGTCTATAAATATATTATATTCTCTAGGGTTTAACTCACTTGTTTTTCCTACCTCCAAAATGGTTTTCTCTCTTCTTAGAAAATAAACACAGAGTTTTTCTTTTGTTCTTGATTTGTGAGACAATCAAGAAAGTTACTAGCACACACTCCAATTCATTTTTGTGAAAGGTTGTTTGTGTGGATACCTATAGAGGATGCATCCTTTTGGAGACGTATAGATCCGAACAACCAAAGCAAAAAGCTCAAGGTAAGGTGTCACCGGTGTGAACCTCCTCTCATTCTTCTAGAAAATCTTGCCTCTTCTACATCTTGGTGAGATTCTTGAAACCCTAGATTTAATCAAGTAGTCAAATTACATTGATCCAGGTTTGGGAACATGATAATTTTTTAATTTTTTCGCTACGTTTGTATCACAAAACCCAACAATAATCGACCATGACCAAAATATACTTGTAACCCAAGGAACTAGGAAATGGACCAATGAAGTGTATTCCCCAAACATCAAAGATTTCAACTTCAAGAATCCCTTTCAAAGGCATCTTATGCTTCTTTGATATAGTCCCCATTCTTTGACATCTATCACATGTAAGCACATATTCTCTAGCATCCTTAAACAAAGTAGGCCATGAAAAACCAGATTGTAGTACCTTAGATGTTGTCTTTGATGCTCCAAAATGTCCACCAACATTGAAAGAATGACAATGCTTCAAAACATCTTGGATTTCATCTTGAGGAATACATCTTCTAATCAAACCATCTGTACACCTTTTGTAAAGTAACAGCTCCTCCCAATAGTAGAATCTATAGTCATGTAAGAACTTTTTCCTTTATCCATAATCCATACCATAAGGAAGAATACCACTTACAAGATAATTTGCAATATCTACAAACCATGGAGTTTCATTTGATGCCACTGTAAGAAGATGTTCACCATGAAATGACTCATCGATTAGCACACCATCATCATTCTTCTTCAATCCATCTTGATCAAGCCTCGATAGGTGGTCGGCAATAAGGTTCTCACTTCCTTTCTTATCTCGTACTTCCCAATCAAACTCTTGAAGCATCAAAATCCACTGTAGGATCCTAGGTTTTGCATCCTTCTTTTTCAAAAAATACTTAAGAGCAACATGATCTGAATAAACAATCACCTTTTGCCCCACAAGATATTCTCTAAACTTATTAAATGCATAAACAATAGCAAGAAATTCTTTTTCTATAGTACTGTAGTTAATTTGAGAATCATCAAGTAGCTTACTAGCATAATAAATCACATAAGGCTTGCCTTCCTTTCTTTGACCCAAAACAGCTCCCACAACAAAATTGCTAGCATCACACATTGTTTCAAACAGTTGCTCCCAATTAGGAGATTGTAAAACAGGTGCAAAAATAAGAGACTTCTTCAAAGTCTCAAATGCATCAAGGCACAAATCATCAAACTCAAACACAACATCCTTAGCAAGTAACTTACACAATGGCTTTGCTATTTTGGAAAAGTTTTTGATAAATCTTCGATAAAAACCAACATGTCCAAGGAAGCTTCTTATATCTTTAACACACTTTGGTGGTGGAAAATTATCAATCACTTCAATCTTTGCCCTATTAACTTCAATGCCCCTTCTTAAAACTAAATGTCCAAGAACTATGCCTTCTTGTGCCATAAAATGACATTTTTCCCAGTTCAAGACCAATCCATGTTCAATACACCTATCAAGAACTTTAGAAAGATTATCTAGACAATAGGAAAAGTTAGTACCATAAACACTAAAATCATCCATAAAAACTTCTACATAATCATCAAGTAAATCACTGTATATGGAAAACATGCATCTTTGGAAAGTTGCAGGTGCATTACATAAACCAAAAGGCATTCACCTAAAAGCAAAAGTACCATATGGGCATGTAAAAGTAGTCTTAGCTTGATTTTCAGGATGAATAGGAATTTGATAAAATCCACTTAGTCCATCCAAGTAATAGAAATAAGAAAAATTAGCTAATCTCTCAAGAACTTGGTCAATAAAAGGTAATGGGAAGTGATCCTTCCTAGTTGCTTTATTTAATTTCCTATAGTCAATACACATACGCCATCCTGTGATAGTTCTAGTAGGTATCAAGTCATTAGATTCATTCCTAACAACGGTTAAGCCTCCCTTCTTTGGTACTACTTGAACGGGGCTCACCCATTTACTATCACTAATAGAGTATATAATTCCATTATCGAGCAACTTTGTTACCTCTTTTCTCACCACTTCTTTGAGTATGGGATTTAATCACCTTTGACCTTCAATGGAAGGCTTGGCATTATCTTCCAATAAAATTCTATGTATACATATTTTAGGACTAATTCCCTTCAAGTCATTAATAAAATAACCAATAGCATTCTTATGACTATTCAATTTATCACATAAAGCATCAATATCATTACTAGGCAAAGATGAATTAACAATAAAAGGAAATTTAAGATTAGAGTCAAGAAATGCATATCTAAGATTTGACGATAGAGGCTTGAGCTCCAACTCAACTTCTTCATTTGATGTATGAGCTTTTGGATCATCCTCCCTCCTTAAAGGTTCAAATCTGATGTCCTTTGAAAAGGTTGATACGGAACTACCTCTAAAACTTGCTCATTAGCTTCTTGCATCTTTTTTAGCTCCATAGAATCACTTCTTAAACACTCATGGATTACTTCATCAATGCATCCATCAATAGAATCAATTATACTTACTACTTCTATTGGTGTTGACTTCATGATCTTGAACACATCAAATTCTATGTGGTCATTATCTACTTCTAATGTAATTCTTCCCTTCTTAATATCAATGATTACTCTAGCTGTCATTAAGAATGGTCTTCCAAACAAAATAGGGATCTTAATATCCTCCTCCATTTCCAAGACCACAAAATCAGCTGTAATTACAAACTTTCCCACTTTTGTTGGCACATTTTCAAGAATGCCAAGTGGATATGTAACAGATTTATCCGCCATGGAAAGACACATATTGGTAGGCTTAAGTTCCTTTAAATCAAGCTTTTTGTAGATAGAGTAAGGCATAAGACTAACACTAGCACCAATATCACATAAAGCTTTATCAAAATGTGTACCTCCAATTACATAAGGAACCATAAAATAACCAGGATCCTTAAGCTTTGAAGGAGACTTGGAGTACATAGCCGTAGATTCTTCAACAAGGGATACTAAGCCATAATCTCCTAACTTACTCTTATGACTAATAATATCTTTCAAAAATTTACCCCATGCAAGCATATCTCTAATAGCATCTATAAATGGTATGGTGATAGTAATTTCCTTACGATAATTAAGAAATTTTCCAAAATGTTTATCTAAACTACGCCTTATATATCTTTGAGAAAAGGGAAGTGTTTTTAAATCTACCTTAGGTTCATCCTCTTTGGGTGGTATGGCATCTCTCTTACCATTTTTTTTCACACTTTTCATCATTTTTATCTCTAACATCCACCTCCTCAATCTCTATCCCATCATCCTCATCATCAACCACTCTCTTTTTCTTATTGAGATCCTTACCACTTCTCAAAGTAATTACTTGACAAGACTCTTTTTGTACATACTCTGGTTGGCTAGGGAGCTTTCCCAAAGGTTTAGTGTTAAAGGTAGAGGCTTCTTGGGCAATTTGGGTTTTAAAGATACGGTTATAAGTAGCAATTTGGTCAAGTTTAGAATTCAGCTGCTTAAATTGCTCTTCATTTTGTTTGTTTATGGACATTTGTTGGTTAATAAATTGCTCCATAAGGTTTTCAAGAGTAGGTTTAGGGTTGGTAGGATTAAAGTGTTGTTGTTTTATAGAAAATCCAGGTGGGTTTTGGAGTTTAGTGTTTGGGTTATATGGAGGGTTTAATTGAGAGGATTGGTTTGACCATGAGAATCCGAGATGGTTCCTCCACTGAGGGTTATAAGTGTTGGAATTTTACCCTATTCTTTGGTTGAAACCTCCTTGCATATAGTTCACATCCTCATTTCTACTTAAAGTACATTGAGAATATGGATGAGATCCTCCACAAAACTCACAAACAACATTAGTACATTCTAAAGAATTAATTTAATATTTACTCACCAATTTAATGAGAGCATCCACCTTTGTATTCAGCATTTTGATGGTGTCAAGTTCCAAAACTCCTTTTGCTTTTGCCATAGTTATTTCATCACCCATGTATCCTTGAGATGCAAGTTCCTCTAACAATGTAACAGCTTCTCTAGTCGTTTTATCCATCCACTTTCCACCAGAAGCCGCATTCACAATGTTCATATTCTCATCCGTTAAACCATTGTAAAAGATTTGAGGAATCATCCAATCCGGCAAGCCATGATGTAGGCATTGCCTTTAAAGTTCCTTAAATCTCTCCCAAGCCAAATAAATTATCTCACTTCCACTTTGCTTGAAAGTAGTTATCTCATTGCGAAACTTAGCTGTCTTGTGTGATGGAAAGTATTTATGCAAAAATGCTTGCTTTAATTGATCCCATATTGTGATTGACTCATTTGGCAAACTAGCAAGCCAAAGTTGTGTTTTTTCCTTGACTAAAAATGGGAAGAGTCTTAGCCTTATTGCATCATCCGTCACACCATTGATCTTGAAGGTTGCACACACATTGAGAAAAGTCAAAATATGGGCATAAGGATCTTCTCCTTGTAAGCCTCCAAACTGACTATTTTGCACCATTTGGATAATACTTTGCTTGATCTCAAAGTTGTTATTAGCAACAGCCGGAGCCACAATTCCACCAAAACTACTCAAGATATCGGGCATTACAAAATCGCCTAACGTCCTTCCCTTCGGTTGAGCCATTCTATTGAATTGAATCTCTTTTCTTTGTCTTTGTTCCCTGCGTAATGCACGTAAAGTTAAATCAATTTCAGGATCAAAGTTCAATTTGCTATCACTAGTACTTCTAGTGAGTATGTAAATTCACAATCAAACAAAAGAAAAAATAAACAAAAATAAATAAAACAAAATTTAAAACAAAAACAAACCAAAAAATAAACAAACAAAATTTTAAAATAAAATTTAAAACAAAAACAACAAAAATTAAAACAAGGCCTGAAACAACCTTTTTCTACCCTAAGTTAATAATAATTACTTAAATAAAATCCCTAGCAACAACGCCAAATTATGAAGCGGGTAGAATTTTATAACCCTATTCTCTAAGGACTTAGTATAGAGCAAGTCGGGTGTCAAACACTCGGGATTTTGGAAGAATTATATATTAACCGAGCAAATACTCAGATGGATAGGCAAAACTAAATCAAATAGAATTGGTGATCTAACTATTCCTAATTACTATAATACTAAACAGAATAAGAATGCAATATATATAAGAGAAGCACATATCAGAATGTAAACAAGAATTTATAAGAATTTATCACAAAACATATTGATTGGAAATTAGTGTGTATAATCTTCAAAAGCAACTCTCGTGATCAATTAGAAGTATTTCCCCTTAGAGTCTACAAGCTCTCTCGGTGTATTGCAAAGATAAGAGAAAATCATAAATGACATTATACTAATAAATTCTTAAAAGCAAGTCTCGTTGTCGATCAAGGATATTCTCGTTTAGAGTCTACAAGCTCTCTCAGTGTATTGTAGAGATAGACAAGGAAATCACAAGTAATCTACTAATTGTTTCCCTTAAGATGAATTCCTTGTTTCCAAGTAAATCCAATTCTTAAGTAATCTCAATTATATTTCCATCAAATTACTCTAACTCTGGTTATAAGTAATTTGATTAAAACAAGTTACATATGGTGATCAATCATAAATAACTTAATTAAGCACTAATTAAAATTAAATCATAAACAAGATAAGATAGAAAATGTAGTTCTTATTTAATTCATCATTGCAATTTTCAAACAAGACTTAGCCAAGAAACATAGTTAAAGAACAACAAAAGAAGAAGAAAGAGAATTGATAAAGCCCTTTTCACTAAGCCTTCTAGTACTTGTTTGGTGTAAAGCAATCTTCTCTTCTTGCTTGCTAACTTGATCTTCAAAACTATAAGCTAAGTCCTAATGAAAATCTGTATTTCTTCACATATATTTTAGATATTTCTCTTTCTGGTTTTTTTTAGAGGTTACAATTGACATATATATAGACCCTAGAGGTGGTTAAAAGAAATTACAATTGGAAAGGTACCATTTCGATTAAAGGGTCACAACTCTATACAGATATAGTAACTTCTAGAGCATTTTTGTCCTTCCAGATGACTTTATCTTGAAATCATTCCTTCATGAAAGTTCTAGATCTTTGAGTTATCCTTCCAGAGCAACTTGAATCACCTCATTTGGACAGTTGTAGAAAAAGTTATGACCAAAATACGAAAACTGCTCAGAGCTGAAAAGTTACATCTCTTTGATGAGGCACAAGTGGAACGAGTCGGCACGGATGGCTTCTGTAACGAGTCATCCTTGGTGTAATGAGTCGGCACAGCTCCAATTCAACTTCTTTTGTCTTTTCAAGTTTCATACTTCATTCTAACAAATCTAATGTCCTTCTAATGCATCAATTGAACCTAAAAACATATAAAAAAAATATAAACTACCATAAAAAGCAGTTGAAAACTAAAAAAAACATAAAAACTTACCAAAATGAAACAAAACAACACTTATAATACCTAAATAACTATGCAAGTTTGCAATATATCAAGCAGCTCCGGTCACTTTTCTTTTTTTATTAAATTAAGTTGAATTGGGTCAATCCGTAATAGGCTACCCAAATCCAAATTCCAACACCATGGTCTCATGCGATCTCACGAGAGAAGCCGCCAATATGGGCATTAATATTTACTCCCAGAGCATTAAGTTGGCATTTCATGTTGAATGAACCTCTCATTGGTCAAAAGTATAATACAAATAGATTCTAAATTTACCTTAATCAAAACGAAATAAGAATAACAATGCAGTAAATCAGTTTGGATATTGAGAGAGTTCAGCAAAAAGAAAAATCAAACACCTTTTCTAGAAGTAGTTGTGTAGACCTAACATATAGTCGTTTCTACGAACTATCACTTGGCGGTTGTGGTGGAATTTTTTTCTCCAATTAACGTGTACTTGCTTAACATTTTCTGGGACGACACATTAGACTTTTGAGTTCAGAGACAATCAAATCATTCTTTTTCTTGCTCTTGTTATCATCATTTTTAAAGAGACTTCTTACTCGAGATAACGCCTATATTGAGAGACACTGCATATCATAGCATATCTCCTCCTTGAACATTAATTCCTAATCATGCCAATTGACATCTCTACCAGGCGTGCATATACAGATGATTTTTCCTTGTCTTCTTCATGTCTTCTCAAACTTAACAGAGGAAATATCGCCTACTGGTCTGTTGATAGCTCTTCTGATGCTATTGTAAGTGTAACTACCTCAAATTTTCATTAACTCTGTTCTCCCTTTACATTTGCTGCATGCATTTCTTCTTTCAATCCATTGAATTAAACTACATTTATGTAAATATATATGGACTAGGAATGTTACTTTGCATATACATATACATATATTTAATTATTGTCACCGAGTTAAGGTATGCATCTATCTTCAGGCTAAACATGTGGGATGCTTATTTAATTATCATGGTTTTACTGCTTAAATTTTGCTATTTCTATGCAGATCAGTCAATTTGGCTGAGATGATTTCATGGTTTTATATGATGGGTTCCTTTCTGTATTTCATTTATTAGATTTAATAAGCAATTGGAGTTCTCTCAGCAATACATACCTAATTCTGTGAACACTTTACACACAAGCTGGCAACTGTCACATGGAATAATGGAGGGTGGCCATTAATTTCATTTGATCTTTTTATCATCTTCTGCAGGTTAATTCAACAAATGTGCTAATGCTTGCTGCTGGAGGTGCGGATGCAGGTAATCCATTATATAGTCCTCTCCTCTATTGATCCATCTGGGTGTTGATCATTATCAACCAAGCTAATATTTGACAAGTTTTGTCCTAGACATCCGTGAAGTTGCCGGACCAGGACTCGCAGAAGCTTGCAATGAGATTCCTATTGTCCAGCGGCATGCAGTCCGCTGCCCAACAGGAGAAGCAAGGATTACTCAGTAATACTCAAACCGATATTAATATATGCAGGAGATTAATAGATTGAAAGGTACTGAAATGTTTTTCTACAGGGGTTTCGAAGTGCCAGCTTCTCGTGTGATTCACACTGTTGGCCCCATGTATTATGTTGACAACAACCCTGCAATCTCTCTGAGAAATGCATACAGGTGAGTTCTGGCATTGATTGTGTCGTTTCTGGCAAGTAGTTTTATTTATTTTTCATTCTAGATAAGTTTTTTTCTCTTTTTTTCTTTAAATGTGCATACACACAGGAGCAGCTTGACAGTCGCCAAAGCCAACAGGATTGAGTACGTTGCTTTTCCTGCAGTATGTTGTGGGATTTTTGGGTAAGTTGCGACATGCAGAAGCTGAATTTCTTGGAGCAAATTAAATACTAATGACAAGTTAATCAACCTCTCTGACAACTTTTCTTTGGTTCTTGTGTTGTTTCAGGTATCCTTTGGAGGAAGCAGCTACGGTGGCTTTATCTACAATCAAAGAATTTGCAAATGACTTTAAAGAGGTAAACATTGAAACTGTAAGATAAGCTCTTTCCAAATAATGAGAGGGCATTTTCTCTTTATTAACTCATAGATTGTTGCTTGGCAGGTCCATTTTGTTCTGTTATTGAATGATGTTTACGATGTTTGGTTGAGGAAGACAAGCGAGTACCTCCCTTTGTTTCTGCAAAACGACCGTTGTACTATACTTTGAAGTAACAACCAATCCTTGTAACAAACACACTGTTAATCAAATGATTGAGATTCATTGTCATGTTATTCATTGCCATGTTATCAATAATTCTAAGCTGTTAATAATGTTAGTTAAGGATTATTAGCCCATGACAAAATGATTGAATTATTATTCTCTTCAACTGAAGTCTTCTTGTAGTTTGGTCTGATCTGCAGTTCAGTATGTTACTCTTACTAGCTTACGCGTGCACATCATCATCAGAAATGTAAACAAACAAGACCTTGAACATTGTATATGCAGCAACTGTTCGTAAAAAGCCGTCAACTAAATTTCATCGTATTAAAAATGAATTGAAAAAAAGTTGGCTTAGATTACATAATTTTTTTTTTATGATTGTTTTTTATATTCGCTAGCCATACAGAACCCGAATAATTTAAATCTAGCTAGGAAGATGCCGTAAGGTAAAAAAAAAAAAAACCTTTCCAGCATATTTCTTGATATGTAAAACTCAAGATCGGGTTGGGCAAACCTAATAAAATAGACAAAATTCTTTTACCTTATGTTTTCTTCATAGGACTCAAATTGAAAATCTTAATTAATTTCTTGCTGCTTCAATAAACTAGCCGCTGAGATATAATTTTTTCTTTCTTTTATACAGCGGTTGGTATGTATTGGGCATACTCATGGAGTCCATAGAATTTTCCAAATGCCGTAGACCATAAGCAATTGATTGTCATGCACTTACAGTCACTATCAACAGTACGTAGAAAGACTGTTAATAGATGAGGAAGGGACGGGACGACTCCTGGTCTTGGCTCTTACAATTCTCAATGCTTATATTTGATAGTGTCTTCTTGTTAGTAATTTGTTTCATCTCTAATAAGATCAAGAGCACCATTTTCTTTTTTTGTGGATACAACATAAGCATGGGAGAAGAGGTTGCTGAAGGTTTAGTTGAAGATGTGTTGTTAACCCGCCGTTTATTGTATCCGAAGCTCTTAATTAGATACACAATATCTTCGTCCTCTTACTAACACCAAAAACTAACAAGAGAAGAAGAAGATGACGATGATGATGGCTTGGAGTAAAAGAGGTGGATGATTGTTGTGAATCGGGTCGGGTCGGGTTCGGATTTGAGTTTTTTTAAAAAGTTGAAACCGAACTGAAATTTGAAGATTCCGCAACGGATATCTGAAAACTATAAAAGTAATAAGAAGATTAAAAGAAATATGAAATCAATAAGTTGCAAGTGGCGCGATGGTCTTGGTGTGCGTAATTTGCCTTGCCCACCCCAGTCGGGTTTTCTTTTTCCAAAATGTAAAAAAACTACAATAGCTTGTGGGTTCGAACCGACAACCCAATATTAGAAACATAACTCCCTTACCATCTCAATAATAGGTATGACTTAGTTACATTTTAATTAAAAAAATATAATAATAATAATAACGTTTGGATTTCGGTCCCGAAACTTGGAAATTTCTAAAAGTGAGAATCGAAAGGACGCGGGTCGGTTTGGTTTTGGTGCAGGTTTGCGGGTCGGACGGGTTTTGCAAAACACTATGGATGAATGTACTCCATGATGCTTGTGTATAAATAAATGATGATGTTACAGTAGCTGTTGAGAAACTCTCTCATTTTAAATCAATTATAAATCGAACTCTACATTTTATTTAGAAATAAGTTATCACTTAACTATGGAGAATTCTCTTTGATCCAAAAGTTTAATGCACATAGAGATTCCAAAATTACCTTAACTAAAACTTACAGTTTGTTCTCCCAATTTTATTAGAAATAAGAATAACAATGCAGTAAATCAGCTTGAATATCTGAGAGAAATAAAGGAAAAAGAAAAGTCAAACGCCTTTTTCTAGAAGTAGTTGTCTGGACCTAACACGGTTTCTACGAACTATCACTTAGTGGTTGTCGTGGAAATTTTCTTTTTATCCAATTGACTAGTTCTTGCGTAGTATTTTCTTGGAAGACACATATGTAACACACTTTTCAGTTCAGAAGCAATCAATGAATGTTTTCAGCACTTCAAACCAAGCTTTTTAACTCAAGCTAACGCCTATAGGATTCTGCTATTCAGAGACACCATCGTATCATATCATATCATTTGACACCTCCTCCTTGAATATTAATTGCTAATCATGCCAGTGGATGTCTCTACCAGTTGGGATGTATATCGTGTTCCTATGACAGCCAGTGGGGAAACACATACAGATGTTTTTCCCTTGCCTTCTTCAATTCTTCTCAAACTTAACAGAAGAAATATCGCCAACCGTTTTGTTGATAGCTCTTCTGATGCTCTTGTAAGTGTAACTACCTCAAACTTTCATTAGTTATATCCCTTTCCATTTGCCGTTTGCATGTCTTTTTTTAATCCACTCAAATTATGCTCTATATATATATGGACCAGGAATTTATTTAATCCATCTTAAAGGCTGTTACAATGTATATACACATACATATATTTCATTACTGTCAACAAGTTAAGGTATCGTCAGGCTTAACAGGTGGGGTGCTTATATAATTATCATGGTTTTACTGCTAAAATATTGCTATTTTTATGCGGACCAGTCAGTTTGGCTGAGATGATTTCAAGGTTGTCTTAGATGGTTCCTTTCTGTATTTTGTTTATTAGATTTAATAAGCAATTGGGTTCTCTCAGAAATACACGGCTCACCCAGTTCTGTCAAAACGTGACACAAACTGGCAACTATCACATGGAATAATGGAGGGTGGCCATTTATTTCATCTGATTTTTTTTTTTTTTAATATTCTGCAGCCTAATTCAATAAATAGGCTAACGCTTTCACTCGGAGGTACGGATGTAGATAATCTATTTTATAGTCCTCTCCTTTATTAATCCATCTGGCTCTTACAAGTCTGCTCTTTTCCGCTGTTGTTGGTACTGTTTTGTTCTTCACATAACATTGCTTCCTCCTTGAAAATTTAATGCTGATGCATCATGCCAGTAGACATCTCTGCATATAGTCCTCCTCCGGCAATTCTTTGTCCCAGGCCCGATGAGAATACTGAAAATCATGTGTTTCGCTTGTCTTCTTCATGTCTTCTCAAACTCAACAAGGGAAGCATCACCAATTGGTTTGTTGATGGCCGTTCTGATGCTATTGTACTACCTCAAACGTCTTCCACTTTTCCTTTTTTCTTGATCCTAGCTTGTGTGTAACATTTATTTGCAACAATTGATTGATTTGTCATGTTCGATCTGCAGGTTAACTCCACAAATACGCTAATGTTTGCTGCTGGAGGAGCAGATTTTGGTGATATATATAATACCCTTTAGCCTAGCTTTTTCTATTTACTCAGATGATGCATGCTTCCATATATCGTATTGTCACAACTTAATTTGGAAAGTATTTTGCAAGTTAGCCATACATAAAGCTGCAGGACCAAGACTCCGAGATGCATGCTATGCTATCCCTGAAGTTAAACCTGGAGTTCGCTGCCCTACAGGAGAAGCGAGGATTACTCTGTATGTATATGCTGTCTGCTAGCTCTTCTTCGTTTTCTTTTGACATGTAACATTAACGACTGTATATAGTCCATGTCCATGTGTAATAATTAACGATGAAGAGATCAAACGTGCATGTCGAATATGCGCAGGGGTTATGAATTGCCTGCATCTCGAGTGATTCACACTGTTGGCCCCGTTTATTTCTATGATAGGACCCCTGCAGCCTCTTTGAGAAATGCATACAGGTGAATTCTAGACTGTAACATTAATTGTGTCCTTTGCTGCAAATATCCTTCTAGATGACATTTTCTCTTCTAATTGATGATCGCAGAAACAGCTTGAAACTGGCCATAGCTAACAAGATTCATTACATTGCTTTCCCTGCTGTGTGTTGTGGGACTTACGGGTAAGTTGCCAAATGAAAAGCACATTATTTGTTAGGCTTTTTCTTGTTGGCTCCTACGTATGTGCTTGTCTAGTTCCACATGGTGAAGGACCTTAGTATTCTTTCAGGTACCCTATGGAGGAAGCTGCTATGATGGCTATATCGACAGTCAGAGAATTTGCAGATCACTTTAAGGAGGTGAGCATCATTAAAACTAGAAGCTCCTCGTGATGAAACAACATGCACAACTTAAAATGCGATTTCAGCTCATCTTGTTCATCGTCTTTTCCATTAACTCATCACCTGTACATATCATTTTTTTATATTCCCAAACTTTAGCCGCAGCATCATGTATGAAAATGGTCTTTCAAAAAGGGTAATCTCTATAAAATTTCCTTCATTTGTATGCTGGACCTGCAAGTTCTATATAATCTAGTGGGCCTCTATATACGTATGCCCTTTGTTGTACCAACCTATCCTTTTACTTGAAATTGTTGCTTGGCAGGTCCATTTTGTTCTGCTAATGGATGATGTCTATAATGTTTGGTTGGAAAAGACAAGCGAGTGCCTACTTCACATAATGCAGAACTACTGCTGTCCAGCTGTGCAGAACTATTGCTGTTGTCTACAGTTTATGCAGAACTGCTGCTGTTCTTTACCGTTAATGTGAAATCACAAATTACTCTTGAAATCTATATCTTATTGTATGAGATTGTACGTTATCATAAAATAAATCAATGCTGTCAATTATGTTAGCTAACAATGACTATGTGCACATTGATGATGGTGTGTTCTTGTTACTAATTTGGTTCATCTCTTGAGATTTTTTTTTCTCTGCATGGGACAATAGTTTGTTGAGCATTTACTTGAAGCTGTCTTGTTAACGCACGGTTTTTGGTGTCCCATTCTCATGATTAGATGCCTAATATCTTCATGTTACTAACACTAACTAACAAGATAAGATGATGATGATGATAATTAATGGCTAGTTGAACATTTAGATTGGTTAAGTATCGAAAACTTATGGGCTTTTGCTTAAAATTTGGTTCTGTTATCGGATGAGGTTTTCAACTTTGGATGAAGAAGGCAAAAGAATTGCTTTTGCCTTAAGTGCCTACAGCATCTGAGTTTAAGTACACTTATTCAGAAGTGAAGTTGCGGATATGTTATTTTAGATACTCTGAAGTTGATGGACCATTCTTGGTAGAAATATAATAGCCATAGGGGTTGTATCGGATTGTAATAATTGTGCCCTTCGAGTAAAAGAGGTGGATGAATACTTTCCATGGTGCTTGTATATACATGATATTGTTACCATAGGATCATCTTGAACGTGGAAGAGTGTCAATTCCAGCAAGCTTTTGGTTTCGCTGAAATATGTCTAACAGGACTAACATGGTTTCATGTGATCTTGCAAGGGAAGAAGCCAAAATGAGCATTAATATTTACTCCCAGAGCATTAAGTTGGCATTTCATGTTTAATGAACCTTTCTTTGGTCAAAAGTATATTGTAAATAGATTCTACATTTACCTTAACCAACACGAAATAAGAATAACAATGCAGTAAATCAGATTGGATATTGAGAGAGTTAGGCAAAAAGAAAAATCAAACACCTTTTCTAAAAGTAGTTGTTCTACGAACTATGGGCCCAACCACCTTAAGGGTTAGGGGGGCCATGGCCCCCTCAATTTTTTTTTGAAAAATTACTTTAAAATATTTATATAAATTTAATATTTGCCCCAAATTTATGTATAGTTTTACTTTAACCCCTCTATTGCTATTCAAAATTTATTTTTATTATATTATAAGTCAATTATGGTCCCTATTTCTAATTCTAGTTCGGCTGGTGGAATTTTTTTCCCCCATTGACATGTACTTGCTTAAAATTTCCCTGGATGAGACATTGGCTGACCAGGGGCTTTTTCTTGCTTTTGTTATCAACACTTTAAAAGGAGAAATTATATAACTTGAAATCATTCTTTTTTGCAAAAGCAGAAATTAAAAAAATAGGATGGGGTGTGATTTGACAAAATTGGACAACACAAATAAACTGCTCCCCGATTGGATGGGGACAATTTGGTAAAAAAATTAACAAATAGATGCCGCTATATCATTACTCAAAAAAAAAAAAAAAAAAAAAAAAAAAAAAGCAATCAAAACTATGTTAGACCACCAGAAGCAGCTTTATCTGATGTCTCTCTCTTCTTCTTCTTCTTCCTCCTCTTTCATGACAATTAATTCATATGCATCGCACCATTTATTTTTGTAGCTTTGCTCTGATTCTGCAAAAAAAAAAAAAAATTCTGCAATATATCAGACTCTGGTTTTGTACAGAAAGTATTGTCTCTCAGATCCCAATAGTATTTATATATTCTTTCTTTCTTACACCACTAACAATAAACCACTGTTCTTTCTTTCTTTCTCACATCACCCATTAATCACTGTATCACTGTCTTCTTCCTCTTTTCTTTCTTTGTGGTCCTATAGACCTTCCAATCTCTATACATAGACATAGCTCTCTTTTCTGCCTTCTTTCTTTTGCTTCCTTATTACCCTTTTCTTGTTTATATACATATTCGTCATCTTTTCGAGATAACGCCTATATTGAGACACAGAGACACCGGCATATCATAGCATATCTCCTCCTTGAACATTAATTACTAATCATGCCAATTGACATCTCTACCAGGCGCGCATATACTGATGATTTTTCCTTGTCTTCTTCATGTCTTCTCAAACGTAACAGAGGAAATATCGCCAACTGGTCTGTTGATAGATATTCTGATGCTATTGGAAGTGTAACTACCTCAAACTTTCATTAATTCTGTTCTCCCTTTACATTTGCTGCATGCATGTCTTCTTTTAATCCATTGAATTATACTATATTTATCTAAATAAATATGGACTAGGAATGTTACTATGCATATACATATATGTATACATATAGTTAATTATTGTCACCAAGTTAAGGTATGCATCTATCGTCAGGCTAAACATGTGGGATGCTTATTTAATTATCATGGTTTTACTGCTAAAATTTTGCTATTTTTATGCAGATCAGTCAGCTTGGCTGAGATGATTTCATGGTTTTATATGATGGGTTCCTTTCTTTCATTTGTTAGATTTAATAAGCAATTGGAGTTCTCTCAGCAATACATAGCTAGTTCTGTGAACACTTTACACACAAGCTGGCAACTGTCACATGGAATAATGGAGGGTGGCCATTAATTTCATCTGATCTTTTTATCATCTTCTGCAGGTTAATTCAACAAATGTGCTAATGCTTGCAGCTGGAGGTGCGGATGCAGGTAATCCATTATATAGTCCTCTTCTCTATTGATCCATCTGGGTGTTGATCATTATCAATCAACCTAATATTTGACAAGTTTTGTCCTAGACGTCCGTGAAGCTGCCGGACCAAGACTAGCAGAAGCTTGCAATGAGATTCCTATTGTCCAGCAGCATGCAGTCCGCTGCCCAACAGGAGAAGCAAGGATTACTCAGTAATACTCAAACCAATATTAATATGTGCAGGAGATTAATAGATTGAAAGAAACTTGTTACTTTGCAATTATGATGATGGTGCTTATAAATGTCTTTCTACAGGGGTTTCGAATTGCCAGCATCTCGTGTGATTCACACTGTTGGCCCCATGTATTTTGTTGACAGCAACCCTAAAATCTCTCTGAGAAATGCATACAGGTGAGTTCTGGCATTGATTGTGTCGTTTCTGGCAAGTAGTTTTATTTATTTTTCATTCTAGATAAGTTTTTGCTTTTTTTTTTCTTTAATTGTGCATACACACAGGAGCAGCTTGACAGTCGCCAAAGCCAACAGGATTGAGTACGTTGCTTTTCCTGCAGTATGTTGTGGGACTTTTGGGTAAGTTGCGACATGCAGAAGCTGAATTTCCTGGAGCAAATTAAATACTAATGACAAGTTAATCAACCTCTCTGACAACTTTTCTTGATTCTTGTTTTGTTTCAGGTATCCTTTGGAGGAAGCAGCTACGGTGGCTTTATCTACAATCAAAGAATTTGCAAATGACTTTAAAGAGGTAAACATCGAAATTGTAAGATAAGTTCTTTCCAAATAATGAGAGGGGCATTTTCTCTTTATTAACTTATAGATTGGTGCTTGGCAGGTCCATTTTGTTCTGTTATTGAATGATGTTTACGATGTTTGGTTGACGAAGACAAGCAAGTACTTCCCTTTGTTTCTGCAAAACGATCGTTGTACTATACTTTGAAGTAACAATCAATCCTTGTAAAAAAACACAATGTTAGTCAAATGATTGAGATTCATTGTCATGTTATCACTAATTCTATGCTGTTAATCATGTTAATTAAGGATTAGCCCATGACATACTGAGTGAATTGTTATTTTCTTCATCTGAAGTCTTCTTGTAGTTTGGTCTGATCTGCAGTTCAGCATGTTCCTCTTACTGGCTTTCACGTGCACACCATCATCAGAAATGTAAACAAACATGACCTTGAACGTTGTAGGAAGCAACTGTTCGTAAAAAGCCATCAACTAAATTTTGTCGTAATAAAAATGAAAATAACAATAAACCATATATTGAAAAAAAATAATGGAGCTAAAAATATGCATTGGGCGTCGTGGGATAAACTTTGTATAAGGAAATAGCAGGGCGGTATGGGCTTCAGGCATTTGCATTCTTTTAATATGGCTATGTTAGCCAAACAGGCTTGGAATCTGTTTTTGAAACCAAGTTCTCTTTGTAGTTGTATCATCAAAGCTAAATGTTTCCGTTTTGAGAATTTTTTCAATTCAACTTTGGGTTCAAACCCAAGTTTTATATGGAAGAGCATTTGGAGTTGCAAGAATGTGCTTTCTAAAGGATGTAGATGGCGGAACGGGGATGGAAAATCTATTAATGTGTGGTCTGCACCTTGGCTTAGTAGTAGTTCCTCTTTTATGGTTAGTTCACCCATTGTTCCGGAATACTGTAATCATCTAGTCCGAGACTTGAGGCTGCCAGACAGGGTCGAGTGGAATGAAGTGATGATTTTTCACCTCTTTAATCATGATGATGCTGTGGAAATTTTGCGCCTTCCTGCAGGAGATGATAATGTTTCGGACAAAATAATATGGCATTATGATAAAAGAGGCAAGTTTTCGGTCAAGTCTGGCTATAGAGTTGCAAGGGATCCCTCGATGCCTGAAACAAGCAATGTTTTTCATGACTGGTCTAAGGAAGCTTCACATACCTCCGCGTGTTAAGCATTTTCTCTGGCGAGCTTGTTGTAATTATTCGCCTACACATGATCGGCTGTAGTCAAAAGGTTTGCATGTGGATAATAAGTGTGTTTTCTGTGGTATGTTGTGTGAGCATCTATTGCACTTATTTCTGGACTGTAATATGGTTCTTGATTGTTGGTCTAGCTCAGGTTTATATCCTTCATACAGTGACAGTGATGATTTCATTACTTGGTTGGAGTTTTTATTGCAGTCTCATGATATGGATTTTATAGCGAAGATGTGTATGATTCTTTGGGGATTATGGAGATCGCGTAATGCGTTTCTATGGGCTGCTGAGCCACAATCGGCTTCCCAAGTTGTGTATACCAGTATTGAATTTCTGAGAAATTGGGAGAAGGCGCATAATCGGGAAGCTAATGTTAGTTCGGGACAGTCTTCAGCTCCTACTTCTCGTTGGCAAAGACCTCCGCAGGGCAGGTTCAAATGTAATCTCGATGTCTCAATTCCTTTAAATGGTAGATCGATTGGTGTGGGTGTGGTAGTGCGGACAGTATAGGTATGTTTCTGCTTGGTCTCACTTTTCTTCAATTATTGCAGAATCACTTGGCTTAAAGGAAGCTCTTAGTTGGTTGGAACTAGGTGGATTTGCTACATGCTCTTAATGGGTCAGATATTGGTGATTCAGAGTTGGGATGTATTGTAAGTAGTGGCAGGTGTTTTGCTCTTGAGATTCCAAATGTTGTGGCTTTTTTTCCTAAAAGACAACCTAATGAGGTAGCACATGCTTTGGCTAAGGCTGCTCATTCTTATGCTAGTCCTTCTTTATGGCAGCAAGCTCCTAGTTTTGGAGACTTATTGCTTCATGACGTAATGCTTTCTGATTAATGCATTTCTCTTTTCCTAAAAAAAAAAACTTAATATTGATCTATTACTTAAAAATTTTTTATGATTATTTTGTATATTCACTTACCATACAAAATTTAAATAATTTAAATCGAGTTATTAAAGTATGTGAAATTTTTTCTTAATCTATTTCTTAATATATAAGAGTTAAAATTGAGTGGGATAAACCTAATAAGATTGATAAACTCTTCTAATGAATTTTTTTTATAAGAATAAAAATCTTAATAAGTTACTGTTTAAAGGCTGGTTGTTACGCACTTATGTTGACTATCAACAGTACGTAGACAGTCAGATGAGGAAGGGAAGGGAAGGGACGACTCCTGGTCTTGCCTCTTACAAGTCTGCTCTTTTCCCCTGTTGTTGGTACTGTTTTGTTCTTCACATAACATTGCTTCGTCGAAATTTAATGCTGATACTTCATGCCAGTAGACATCTCTGCTGCTCATGCTCCTCCGGCATTTCTTTATCCCAGTCTCGATGAGAATACTGAAATAATGTGTTTCCCTTGTCTTCTTCATGCCTTCTCAAAGGAAGCATCACCGATTGGTCTGTTGATGGCCGTTCTGATGCTATTGTACTACCTCAAACATCTTCCACTTTCCCTTTTTTCTTGATCCTAGCTTGTGTGTAACATTTATGTGCAACAATTGATTTGTTCTGTTCAATCTGCAGGTTAATTCAACAAATACGCTAATGGTTGCTCATGGAGGTGCAGATTTAGGTGACATTTATAATTAATGGATAGTGATACATAGTTCGCGACATCACGGCCTACGATGCGACAAATTTTTTTTTTTCCTAAAATGTCTCTTTTGCCCTATATACAGAGGAGGTTATCTATTAGGATGAGAGTTTTTTGATAATATTGAGGGTTCATGTCACACTGTTGGTATCCGCAGTATTAATTTTTATCCATAATTAACACCCTTGCCTAGCTTCTTCTATTTACTCAGATGATGCATGATTCTATATATCATCTTCTCACAACTTAATTTGGAAATATTTTGCAAGCTAGCCATACATATAGCTGCCGGACCAAGACTCCAAGATGCATGCTATGATATCCCTGAAGTTAAACCTGGAGTCCGCTGTCCTAGAGGAGAAGCAAGGATTACTCCGTATGTACACACACAGGCACATATATATGCTGGCTGCTAGCTCTTCTTTTTCTTTTGACATGCAACGTTAATGACTATATTGTTCATGTGTAATAATTTAAGATGGAGAGATGAAATGTCTGTCGAATATGTGCAGGGGTTTCGAATTGCCTGCATCTCGAGTAATTCACACTGTTGGCCCCGTTTATTTTCATGATAGGAATCCTGCAGCCTCCTTGAGAAGTGCATACAGGTGAATTGCAAGCTGTAGCATTAATTGTATCCTTCACTGCAAGTACCCTTCAAGATGAAATTTTCTCTTCTAATTGACGATCGATCACAGAAGCAGCTTGAAACTGGCCATAGCCAACAAAATTCAGTACATTGCTTGCTTTGTGTTGTGGGACTTTCGAGTATGCATTTCCGGTATCCTTTGAAGGAAGCTGAATTGCTCTGAGTTTGGAATGGCTTCCCTCTAACTTGGTATTTTTTCGGTATCCTTTGGAGGAAGCTGCTATAATAGCTATATCGACGGTCAAAGAATTTGCACATCACTTCAAGGAGGTGAGCATTATTAAAACTAGAAGCTCCTCATGATAAAACAACATGCACAACTGAAAATGCCATTGCATTTCTCCTTATTTTCGTCTTTTCTCTTAACTCATCAATTGTACATCATTTTTAACATTCCAAAAGTTTTTAGCTGCACCATCATGAGTGCAAAAGATAATAATACCTTAAAAAAGGGTAGTCTCTCTATAAAATTTCCTCCATTTATATGTTGGAGTTGCAAGTTCTATATACCTCAAGGGATATCCTTGAACAGTTGAACTTGATGTAGCTACATATCCTTTGACAATTTTTACCTATTATTTAAAACTGCTGCTTGGCAGGTCCATTTTGTTCTGCTGCTGGATGATGTCTATAATGTTTGGTTGAAAAAGACAAGGGAGTGCCTTCTTCCGATTATGCGGAACTAAGGAGTGCCTACTTCCGATCGTGCAGTACTAAGTGAAATGAAAAAGTATTCTTGAAAAATGCCATTCGGTGCATAAAATAAATCGACCTTTGTCGACTATGTTAGCTAATTAAAATGCCTAGCTCATGACCGTGCATAATTCTGGATGAATATGATTTGACAGTATCTTCTTGTTATTGGGTTCATCTCTTAAGATCTAAAGCACCCCGTTTTCAGTGGATGCAGTATAAAGATGGGAAAAGAGCTTGTTAAACCTATAGTTGAATATGTTTTGTTAACCTACAGTTTGCAGTATTCTCCACTCATAATTGGATATCAAATATTTTCCCCTCTTACTAACACTTCGAACTAACAACACAAGCAAACAATCCCATACCATAAAATAATGATAATAATAAAAGAATGCATGGTAACAACTCTCCACTCCTTTGTACATTTAGTAACTAATAAAGAAGGTCATTACCTCCCTTTCCTTTAATCTAAAATCAGTGTGCAATACATCCTATCATCAATGTACAGTCCATCTATTCTTCAACTCCTCGGAGAAAATTGTTCCACAAAAATTTAAACAAACTCCCTCTAAATTCTAAAACACAGACAACTTAACAATGATTAAATAATGATACTCAAGCAGCCAGCCAACCTTCAGAATTTTCGTATGCTTTATAAGCTCAAAAAGAAATTCATTCAATCGTTGTAATGCGGGTAAGGGAGAAAGCAGCTGCTCACGCTCAGCGAAGAAACAGTCCCAGTTACGAGCATAAAGTTCTGCAATTCTCAAAAGAAAAGCACATTGAACCTCAACCTCTATATGTTTCGCAATTATACATCTTTTTCCTTGGATAAACTTTGAGGAAGTCTATTAATAGCATTCTCATCCACTATCTTATAGTGCTGTGATAATTTTCTCTGTATCATCCCACAATATCTATCCACATGCTCCTCATATTTGCTATACAACGCAGGAATCGTAATGGATAAGATGGTTCCTGTTAACAATATTAATTGCAAACCTGTAAATGTGTGTTCCCCCCATTTAGTAAGCGCAAACATAAAAGATGTGCTAAAGGCTTCAAGCAAATTAGAGTAGGGCCTACATGTCATAATGGAATTCACAAAATCTAGGACATGCCATAAACATTCAAGAAAGCTTTCATATGACAATATGAGCTAGATAAATGTGCCCCTCAACGGAGTAGGCCAGACCAAGTTCTGAACAAATGAGCAAGGCAATATCAAAATCAAGAGAGATTGCATTTTCTTAACTGACAGGGTATGCAGAACATACCTACATAGGCAAGAGTGAAGAAGGAGAAGTAGCTCCCAATAGCAGACAAGAGCCAAAGACAGACCACAACCTGTCACATAAAAAAAAAAAAAAAAAGTTGTGTAACCTATTTAAACTGGTTAGCAACACAATGCATATGTGGAAGAAAATACTGTAACTTATTCGGCATCGATCCTGAGGTCGACATTCAAATGATAGATAAACTCTTCAGTATGTTATACTATTGGGATCTGGAACATAGAATACAATGTATGCATGTTTTACAAACCAACCATATGAAATGTGAACCTCATTTCAGGGTACCAATCAATTCATTGGCTACAATAAAAGTTTGCTTTCAGATATTCTGCTAGTAAGTTCTAAAACAAGGTAAAGAGGCTCTAGGCATTCATTCACATTCTTGCACTCCCAGCACATATTAATATTGTTGAATATTTTCTTCTGCATGTAGGTTTACAGTTATATTCTGCCTGACTCTCAATTTTGATTCTAGGGACTAAAAAGAAGACAAGGGAAGGGGTATTCATTTACAAACGTTAAATTGATAGAATTTGATCCAGAGCAAAATGATTACCTCATAATAAAAAAATTGTGGAATTTTATTTGAGTTCCTTGTTCAGTTCAATATGAAATTATATGAATTTCAAGAAAAATTATATGCCAAAAATGATCAGCATAGAATTATAAATGTATTTCATTTGGTCCAAACATTATGGCAAAGTAAATTTCATAAGCACAAAATTATAAATGATTTCATAAAACCTCATGTAGTTCATTTGTTCCAATTCCAAGCATTATGGAAAAGTTAAATTTCATTGATTCTAGACATTTAAATACCACATGCAGAAACTTATTTATTTGCTATGCTCTTGCTTCCAGAAACATAGCGTTAAATTTAATTTTAAATCCTATACAATCTCTAGATACCTTTAATAAACAAATATTACACATCAACTAAATCTCAAAAAGCTTCATTCTGCTCTTAAGTTAATCAATTCTGAGTACTGACCTTGAAAAAAAGTCTGAAGTCCTTTCCAATAGTAATGTCATGGGCCATTAGAAGCACATTATTGATTTTTACACGAAAAGATGCTGCAGCATTATGAACCATTTCCTCTGACAAAACGAGTTCTGGTAGTGATGGTGGTTGTCTGATTAGAATAAATAAGTATCACCATCAGAAAAGGTTTCAGCAGTGAGATGAATGAAATTACAAATTAATATACAAGTATAATTTGGCGTACTTATTTCTGAAAGAAGCAAAGTTGGCATGGATGAATAACAATACAGTCACAACCAGCAGCACATCCGAACAAATAGTTAAGAATGGTAACCCAGATCGCTCAAATATGAACCAAGCAACTGTTGCAACAACAATGACACCAAACGAGACATGCTGCCGCCTCCACAAAAACACATCAGCAGCTATAAGTAAGAGAGAGATTAGTCAAATGTCCAAGCACACAGAATGTAAGTACATTGATATGCAAGAAAGATGTAGCAATACTGGAGATAACACCATGTAGTCTAATACAATCATGACAAACAGTAAGAAATTATACAAATTTGCATTTTATATTTCGATACTTTAATAATGAAATAAAATTTTCTCAAAACAGCAAGTATCAATCCGCCACATTCCAACTCAACAAACTTTCTATAACCTGCTTATCATCTGCAACAAATTTTAGTTTAATCAATGAGATGCAGCAGAGAAGAGGAATAAAGCAGAAAAATTAAACTCCAATTAATAGGGACTGAGCTAAATACTCAAAAATCCAAGTTCAATGGACCTAAAGAACTGTGCTACAAGCATGCCTTGTGCCATTTCCATACAAAAGTGTTTCACCATTGATGAAGAGAAACACACAACAGGAAACACCAAAGTCATTAAAAAAAAAAAAAAAAAAAAGAGTTTCAATACCACCAAGTATCACTTACTTATCCCTAGAACAAACAATATACAATTAACAATGCTAATAGTAAAACAAGTTTTATGAAATGAGATTATGGAAGAAATAGAGATGTCATTAAGTCAGGACACTGAAGATCAGCTTGTAATTCATAGCATCCATAATAGGACACTTTCAGCATTAACAATATCAAATAAATTGGGATAGAAATTTAATCTACAGATGCTACTTTAAATAAGAAACCATCTTATCAAATTTTCATTACTTCAAACAACCATTAGTTTCATTTCCACAAAAAAAAGTTAGCAAAAATTTCTGATATATCAACACATAATAAGAATTTGTTGCTTATTACATTTCACCAAAATCCTCTGTATCTCATCAATTACTTTCTCAAGTTCCATAGCAACCGCAATAACAAATCAATTAAAAAAGTACTTTCTTGCTACCCATGAAAGAGAACCCATTTGGCAAAAGCTCCAATTGAAAATAAAAGCATAAATTTTCAAATTTAGCAGCTGCCTTTTAATTACTTTGATTAAGATATCAAAATCACAACACAGAAGAAAAAGAACAAAAGAACTAAACTTTTTCCTGGTAAAATACCTTTGCCACCACCCATAAACTGATGAAGTGAGGCTTGGCGACCAAATAATCGATACCCAGATGTTACAGTGGAAGAAGAAGTAGAAGAAGCTGCGGAATCATTTCTTGTCTCTCCTCCATTGACATCAACTTTATCAACAAAATCGCCTGAATTCTCCATTTCTATGTTTTACTGTCAAACAATAAGCGAAACCCAACTATCAATTCACGTTCATGAATCAAAAGAAGGTGGAGACAATACCCAAATCAATTTTCCAATATTGATTTCAACAATCCAAAAAGTCTTTACCTTTATGTTAGAAGTCATGAAGCTATTGGATCTGTGATTTTTTGGAAAAAAAAAAAAAGGAAGGACGGTCCTTTTTTCTGTTTTTTTAGAAATGTCTTCATTATTTTGTAGAAGAAAGAGGACAAAGATGAGTTAGAGAGGGTGACCATTAGCTATTAGGTTCAATTCCATGAACTCTTTAAAAAAATATTGTAGTTTTATAAAATAATAATAATAATGATAATAATAGATCTCTCATGCACCTTATATTTTAATTCTCAAATTCTACATTTAACATTTTATCTATAAAAAAATTATTTCGCTTCATTAATCAAATTTTGGAACAATTAGGTAACATTGAATTAATAATAGTAACAATAAATGTAATTGAGACAGATCGGATAGTTACATTATAGATTGAGTTTAGTTTATTTTAATTTTTAAATTTAAAACTTAACTTTAATTCAATTGATTTATTTAAATTCAATTCGATTTGATTTATTATATAAAATTTTGATACATATTATATATTTTTTAAAAATATTCAAGTTTGATTTTGTTTGTAAAGGTCCAAATGATTCATGCAATTTAAAAAATAAATTCACTGTTGAATAAGTCCAACTCACACATTTGCTTAAATTTGGATTATGATAATAAAGTGGATGGATTTTATTTATAGCATTTTTTACTTTTTCTTTAATGTAGATTATTCCTTATAGTAATTTAGGAAGCTTTATACTATATTTTATTTTCTTAAGTGAAAATAGACAAATCTTTCAATTTGGTTGTTTCCTTATTTAATTGGACCATGTGCTTATAGAAGTTAAAGTGCTTGCACGTAAAAGTCTCTCCAACATTTTCAACAATTCAAATAATACTATTCTTTTTTTTTTTATCGGATTTTATATTTATTTATTTTGATCTCGATGATCAGATTTTTCAATGAAATCTATTTTTTTTATTAATTTCATTTAAATTAAAAGAGATTTGACATATTTTTACCCCTGTTGTCACCTTGAATTAACAATAAATTTATTATTTTTTTCTATCAATTTCTTTTATATAACTGTGTTCAGGTTTACACATATCCATTTTTAAAATAATTAAAAGGTGTTTAAGTCCGATTCAATATATTTTTTGGATCAAACAAATTCAAATACAAACTCGACTTTATTTAATAAAATATTTTATTTAATTATATTAAAATTAAAAAGAAAACAGTAAGCATTTACAAATGTAATTAGGTTTGTTTAAGTTTTCAAGCAAGTTTAAAAATATTAAAAGGTCGAGTTTGACTCAGACAATTTATTTGAGTCGTTGGATTTTGAATTCGATTCTATAATAATTAAATTGATCTTCATTTTTTTTTAATAATAGTGGATTACACCCCTGATCAACATTAGTTTAAAAAAACACACTAGTTTCACGTATCCCACATTAAAAAGGCAGCATCTTTTATAATTTTATGCAGCTGTAATCTGATCCATATTTGTAAGCTAAAAGCATTATAACAGGATTGCTAGCAAAATGGTTATGCTAAATGCATTAAAGCTCACAAGTTAAAATTAGGGGACATTTACTTCCAACTTTCAAGGCTGGACGGTGTCTTTTTTCTTTTTTGTCCTGCCTTGGTGGTGAGCTCACATCTGCACACCCAAAAATATGCACTTTCTTCATCTTCTGCTTCTTTTACTTGAAAGATTCTTGAATGAAGAAAGGAAAAAAGGCCAAAAGAAAATCTTGGGAAGCAGGCTGAGAGTTTGGAGATGGATAGGTAACATGCATTGAATTGAGAGCTGTTTTGAGAGAAATTCCCAATCCTTTTTGTAGGAATTCACTATTTATCAGGTAAGAACTGTGTTTCTCACCTCTGTATTATTGAACCAATTGCTTCTAAAATGGTTAACAAGCTAGTAAGCATGTGTAATAGATGATTTTGAGCATTGATGGAACTTTTGGTCATGTAAAGTTGAGAAACTTATCAGTAACCCAAGATCAATGGAAAACAATTACAATACAGAAAACTTCAATAATTTTTTTCATGGCTTAGGCAATAATGCCTGCATATATACATATAACAGTAAGACCAATCTTATAATTTCATTACATTTTCATTTTTTAGTTTTCTCCGTTGTTACCAGAGTGCTATACTATTAACAAGTGGTGTGTTATCAGAAAGCAATCCACTTGCCTACATTGAATGGCCCTGATTGCAGTAAATCACCTAAGCCAGAAACAATCAACCAGGCCTTTGATATAAGTTTAGCAGCTCACATCCCATGAATAGTTTCCACTAAAATGGCACCTTGTTAGTTAGATATGAAAGGAATAGAAATGTTTTATCTGATTCATCATTGGTGGGCTACACTGAGTGTAGCCTTCCCAAGTTTTGGCCATCCTATCTACCCTGTCAAGGATTCAAAATTCAAGGTGCAAAAGTAGTAGTTAATATGCCTCCCAAACAATATAGCTACTGGAATACTATATTGGAGATGAAAAAATATATAACAGTTACAAGCGGTACAAAATCTGACTGTTTATTTTCACTTTGCTTTTAACTCCTACTAGAGTGCTACCAGTTTCCTCAAGTTGGGTGTCACAGCAATATAACCTTGAAGTAACATCCAAGAGCACATATCTATCATCTTCATCTTCTTCCTCCATGAGATGATGAACTTGAAAGGCTTGAATTATCAGATATAGATTGTATGTCAGTCACCGCTGTCTCCTGTATACAATAGGTAAAGAATAGAAGTGAATCATAAAGTTTGCATAGGTCACATATACTAGCTGTAGAATGCTATGAAGTTAGTAAATTTTTTTATCCTAAGTATAAATTGAACTATATGGAGTAGATTTTTAATTTATTAAATTGAACAAATGTGCAAGATGACTAACTCACTTGAAGTGAGGAAAAATGGCTGTGAATAGGTGAGCTTGTTGTGCTAAATATACCTCCAAACATGGGGTAGGGCTTGTTTTCTTCTCCAAATGCTCTCAATCTGCTAAGCTCAGGTAATATAACCTTCCCAAGGTCTGGTCTGTCTTTTTTTCTTAGTTCTGCAGATTGAAGAGCTAGCTTGGCCAAAATTAAGGTCTCCTCTATAGGCCAGTCATGAACAGTAGGGTCAAGTACGTCAGCGAAAGTGCCGTCATCTATGGCATTTTCAACTAGATGAGCTAAACCCATTGGTGACTTGGCTGTTATTATCTGTAGGAGGAGAATACCTAATGAATAAATGTCAGATTTTGTCCCCAGCATTCCAGTTTGCTGATATTCTGGATCAATATAACAGAATGTTCCTGCTGTTGATGTCATGCGATATTGAGTAACAGAATCAGCCACAGATGGAGGAACAAGTCTTGCCAAGCCAACATCACTAATCTTGCTGACAAAATTACGGTCAAGTAAAATGTTTCCTGGTTTCAGGTCACGGTGCACTAGAGGTTCTGGCTTGGTTTGGTGGAGGAAAAGAAGGCCAGTTGCAATTTCTGCAGCAATTCTGAATCTTACTTGCCAAGGAAGTGGCAGGGTATTTCCTCGCCGGAAGAGACGATCATCTAAGCTCCCATTAGCCATGTACTCATACACCAGGCAACCATATTCTGGGCAAGCTCCAAGGAGAAGAACCATGTTTGGATGCCTTATGCAGGATAACACCTCAATCTGCAATACAGTTGTTGGATGTTGTATTACTTGAGGTTAAAATGCTTGTCATCATGAATATTAGCTTATTGTTCATGCACAAAGTTTCAAACCTCTTGATGAAACTGTGACATTCCTTGAGTTGCATCTGAACGTAGAACTTTAACAGCAACCTCTGTGTGATCCAGGTAACACTTGTAAACTGGGCCATAGCCTCCTTCTCCAATCTTGAGGTGTTCTGCGAATTCTTCTGTTGCTTTCTCGATCTCCTCAATGCTGTATCTTCGGTACCTAAGATCAGTTGGTGACCAAGAATCTTTTGCCTTCTTTGTGTCCTCAGATGGCACCCTCCTTTCCACGTTCATCCTTTTTTGTGCTTCCAGTTCAGAAAGTTTCTGAGCTGCTTGTGCTGCTTCAATTGCTGCCTTGTACTTGGCTTTCTCCTTCTCTATCAGTGCCAGTGTAGCTTCCTCGGCTGTTTTTGCCTCATCAAACCTTTGTTGCTCTTCCAATTTCCAGAGCTGGTATTCCCTAGTCTGGAAATTTTACCAGAATTTCACATGTTTGACATAAATTAATTGTTGTTGCAAAGAGATTGAAAGGGCCTTCATTAAAAGCAAAAGGAAGCAGATGTTAATCATCAGTACCTTCTGTTTAGCTGAGAGTGCCTCTCTGCACGCTGTACTGTACATATCCATTGTTTGCCTTAGCTCTAATCTGAGTCTTCTCATCTCGGATTCCACATCTTCCTGTAAATTTTTGAATGAAGGATGCATTAGTTTTGTGAAACCTATTTGCTTAAATAATCATCATACATGATTAAGTGGACGTGCGTTACACAGTTCAAGTACATTGCCAGTGTTTATGCATGTTATCTTCTCTGTGATTGTGTCCTTACCATATTATGTGAATACCATGAGTTTTGCCCAGCACTTTCCCCAGAGCTTCCTGAGCAATGTGAACCCACATCTGTTGACGTCCCTGGTGAAAGCAATGAGCCAAAGCTTCTGTAATCAAAGTCTGTGCCGCTTGGTCTCCGGGGGTTCATACCAGGATTCATAACAGGATCTGGATTGTCATGAAAGGGCAACAACATGCGGTCAGAAGTGCTTGGCCTTCCGCTGCTCACATATGATATATCCATTTCTGGTGTGTAAGGCTCATATGCTTTACTGATTGAATTTCTACCTCTAGCAAATGGGGACCTGTCGCAATTGTTATCAGCTTAGTCCTCCTCTCTATAAGCTTTCATTTTATAGCATATGAACAGTAAGTTTAACAAAAAATGCTAAATGTCACTGTTGGAAGAAAATAAAAAGAAGCACTTGTTAGTTTAGATGTTAATAACCTCTATTAATTAATGATCATCATTAATTGTCCAGGTTTTTACATCAGAATTAATTAACCCGTTAACTTACTTGATCCTTTCTGTATCTTCAAGGGAGCCATATGGTGTCCTCTCTGCTTATGTAAAAGAGATCAATCAAATACTTGCAAGCAGTGATAAGATCCAAACATAATGGAACCGTAGCATGATTCTACTTTAGTTACAGAATCAAACCTCTGGGATTTTGGTTTTGCCTTTGATTCTGAGATCCATCAGCTAGAGCAAGATAGCTGGGCTTGTGTTGCAGCATATTTTGAGTTTGAGGGGAAGGTTTTGCTGGCAGTGGAGAGGTAGCAGACCGTAGAGAAGAAACCTTTCCTTTGTTAATGATATATACATTACAGAAGTCAGGTGCAGATTTTGACACAGTGCTTGGAACATCTGTAGTCTTGAATTTTCTGCGGCAAAAGGATATAAATTAGCATTTGCATATAGACTAAAGTAAATTTCTCAGAAAATGTTATACCTGACAATTATTCCACCCCTTGTTGGAGTACCAAGTATCAAAGTCTCAATTAAATGTATAGAGATATATTCTAGTATTGCTTTTGCTATGTCTGTATCCTCAATTACCACCTCATGACACTTTATCTGCATGAAAGGAATGATGAGGTTAAAAGATGGCAGGTCCATTACAGGATCTACAGAGAACAATGTTGTTACACAAGAAGCACACAACTTACATCTTTTCTCGTGCAAAAGCAGCGAAATGGAAGGAATAAATCTCTAGTTTCAGCATCAGGGAATTTGACAATTGATCTTGGATTATCCTCATTTGCTTCTGCAGTGCCCGAAAAGGCTCCTCCTCCTCCAGCTGCAAGTGGTAAAGGGACAAAATAAATTATTTTGGACACTGGTAAACAATCTCATTGAAATTATATGCATTAATCTAAATCATTGATATCATTCTTCTTGCTTTTTTTTATTCAACTTGCATAGAATACTCATATATGTTAATGTTGATTAAAAGGAATCTGTGCTAATGATGACTCTTGTGCATGGAGAAAGAGGTGCTGGAAGAGTTTTATGCCCCTTACGGTCTACTGGCTTGATCCGGATTAGTAAGGGCCTTTGTGGCTTCCGGATTTGGAGGCTAAAGGCAAAAAGGAGGCTGTGCTAATGGTGCAATTTTTCCTGTTCCTTTCAGTTTCCATTGAAAAGTAATGAGAAAATGGTGAAGCTAGATTCTCTTGTTTTTGGTTTGAAACAGATCATATTATTACAATCCCATAGTACAAATTCATTACTTGTATTTATGAGATGCTAGAAGAAAGGGAAAAATGCACAGGATAAGATAAAAGGGTATCTAAATTGAATGTTTATCGATGAAAAATAGACAAGCCATCCATACATTGCGAATTAGTTGGTGTAGGTTTGATTGCAACATGGAGTAGGGTAACAGATTGGCCTCTCTGAAGAAATTGATCAACAGCCCATTTAAGGGCATATTGACTACCTTTATCTTTGTCTATCGCCACCACTACACTTTCTTCTAACTTTTCTGAATCCTTCCTTGCTAGTTCTGCATTCTTTCTAACCATGTTTTCCAATGTTATATATCTTTCTTTATGCCCTCAAATGGTTTTGTTTTCCCTGAAAACTTCTATGGCAGAAGAAGAAATGCAGAACTAGCAAACGAATCCCAGAAATCGAAGATTGATTATATGTAGTTAAGAGAGAAAACTAATAAACAAAAAGATGATTAACAATGGTAATCCTTTGTTCTCTCTTTTTATTTATAACTAACTCAACCAAAATTTCTCTTATCTCTCTTTCTTACAACATTTTTAGATCCTGAATAGAAGGAAGTCTGTTAATGGTTTTTAAGTGGGTCCATCATTTTATAACAGTAAAAACAACTCATTACTATCTTCTCTATCTGCAATATTTTTTCATTCAACATGGCATGTTTGTTTATCTAGAATAACTAATTCCCATTCTTGGCCATAGCTCCTAAATTTAGACCCTCTGAAAAATTTATGACTACTTATAATAATAGTGTTCATAATCTTACTTTTTATGGTACATGTGTGTGCAATCTGCATGCATGCAAAGTTTTCTATATACTTATTCCTTCTGCAATTCTTGGAAGTGAAATGAAAATTGGGTTTATATGTGATTCTTTAATTTCTTGTCATCCATGAAGAACACCAACAATTCTCTGCTCCTTTCAATGAAGTATCAGTTTCTATCTTCTTGAGGCTTCCACATAGCTTCCTTTTCGTTTTATGATGCATTTGGGTGGCTAGGTCATTCATGTACGCTATCATATATTAACAAGCAATCGTCAAGCTTAATCTGCTTGGAGATGCTTTAATCAACAAATCAAATTTGAACAGGACTTGCGTAGGTGTGTGTGTATATATATATTTATTACTAGTATTATGATTATGGAGTATTTTGAACCTTTCAGTTCTTTACTTTTTTTCTTTTAAAGCTCATAAGCCATACGAATAGACTACATTGCAGCTATGTATGGCAGAATTTATCGAGTATAAAAAAATTTGAAGTGAAAGGCAAGAAACAGCACTATCATGCAAGTACTCCAAATCAACATTATGAGCTACACCTCAAATCACTTTACAAGATCAGCTTCCAAATCATTAATTATTGTCATGCATGAAGATTGTGTTGATCCAAACCATTCAAGTAGAATGCACCAACATTTATCCAAGCACCCATTTTTGGCCTTGCAGATCCTATTAGTACTCCACATGCAGCAGTTTCAGGACAATTGCCTAGCTCACACAATCCAAATATAGGTAGAGCAATTGCTATCAGATCAAGAATCAGCTGCTCACTTTATGCACATCTTCCCTCACCAATCTTCTCACCACAATTGTGAAAGAAAAAAACTAATTATTCACCAAAAATTACCATAATTACTCGCTTCATATCAGCAAAATAAAAGGTAATATTTTATGTCGCGAGATGCGATATAAATATTTTTGTTGCCTTGTAAAAATAACTTTTATTTCTTAAAGGAAAAATAGTTCAATCTCTAGCTATTTCAAGAATACAATTTCCCTCCTAATTTCAAAGAAAAAAAAGTTGAATTGAATTTTTTTTTTTTAAAAAAATTTACATCAATATAGAAGCAAACCAAATAAGAAATAAAATGAATAGATTCGCATTTGGACACAAACCTAAACTGATTTAGGCCCATAAAGAAGGTGGCTTTGGGGAGTGAGGCTAAACTGATAGAGGCCCATGTCACATGGCGATTGATATGGGAGTGGAACAAGCGTCGCTGATTGATCTACCTGTTGGCTTATACAGCTGCGCACACTGATAAATCTGTGACCCTTTTTTTCCACTCGCTTTGCTCGCTCACTACCCAGTTGGCGATCATGGCTCTCCGTTCTCTTGCGACCAGAAACACCTTAGGCTCCGCCTACAAGGCGGCGGTGGCCATGGCAGGAATTGGTCAATCTCGCGGATTAAAGACAGTCACTCTGCCTGATCTATCTTACGACTATAGCGCTCTTGAACCTGCTATTAGCGGCGAGATAATGCAGCTGCATCACCAGAAACATCACCAGGCTTACATCACTAATTACAATAAGTCTCTTGAGACTCTTAATGAAGCTATCGAAAAAGGGGACTCTTCTACTATCGTTCAGTTGCAGAGCTCTATCAAGTTCAATGGCGGAGGTTGATTCATTCATTTTCTTGATTGAAGATTGCTTCTTTCTTCTTAATTATGCTATTTTGAGCTCAAAATTTTTCTGCTTTAGGTTATTTGACCTTTGTTTGGAACAAGAATTCAGTTTTTTTAAGGCCTTGTTTGGAACAAATCATGTCAATGCCTAAAAATTTTATCTTTTTTCAGGTCACATCAACCACTCCCATTTCTGGAAGAATCTTGCACCTGTCAAAGTATGTTTGTTCTCATATTTTGGTATGTTTGCTTCTATTTTTTGTATCTCTGCATAAATCTTGATGCCTTACGCTTGACAGGAAGGAGGTGGTGAACCCCCACATGGTTCCCTTGGTTGGGCTATTGATACAGATTTTGGTTCTCTGGAAAAGTTGATACAAAAAATGAATGCAGAAGGTGCTGCTCTTCAAGGATCTGGATGGGTGGTAAGTTGTTCAATTTCTTCCATTTTGAATCATGGTTTTTAACCTTTGTTACAAATGGTTTCCTCAGTCTGCTCAATTTCTTCAATTTGTCCTTGGCAGTGGCTTGGTGCGGACAAAGAATTCAAGAAGCTTGTGGTTGAGACCACTGCTAACCAGGTAACTTTATAATTGTTTCGATAAAGTCAATTCGCGATGTCTTTTACAGAGCTGGCTGTTCTCACTCTGCATATGTATGTACATATTGTTATGTATGTGTAGCACATCTCAAGTCCTAAATTTGTAATGTTGGTACAGTTCCTCAATTCTCTTTTCTCTGCATGTCCCACCTCCACTAATTGTCATTTTTTTTGGGTTTTGAATTTATTTAATGCAGTACTGTTTTTGAACCTAACATGCTTGCAACTCTTGTCACAGGACCCATTGGTAACTAAAGGAGCATCTTTAGTTCCATTGGTTGGTATTGATGTTTGGGAGCATGCTTACTACTTACAGGTGAACCTTTGTCTTAAATTGTTCAATTTGGTTATGAGTAAAATGATTTTGTATACATCGTTTAATGTTATAGAATTTACATTCCTTTTGATGCATTTTGATGACTTTCTACCCTTGGGACCACCTTCAGGTTATTAGTTATTTGTTCATTTGCTCAAACTATTTCTCAGGATTCAGTTTGATAAAAAAAACCTTTGTTGTTTAGCAACTGTTAAAACTTGTTACAATCTTTCCTTTATGGGCTAGAGTATCCAAGTGAAATAGTGACGAGAAGTAAATTGTCTGTGATGGCTGAAAGGTTCTAATCAGGCTTAGACTGTACTATTACCAATGAGTAACAACTTTTGACTGGTAAAATGAACTTTTACGATTCATTTTGGAGCACTTGGATTTGAGATTAATCTAGCTTGTCTTCTCGTGCTTAAGAAGTTCTTCGAATACACAAGGCTTCCCAAATTGTAGATTCTTGTGTGCTCGCATATATGTATCAATGTAATCCTTATGCTTAAAAAGGTTGTTCTTGTTAACAAGGCTTCCTGCATACTGCATTATAGGTTATTGTGTGTCCTTTCCTTGTATGTAGCAAAGTAACACTAAATTGAAGCTTGAGCCCAAGTTGGTTTCATTGTTCAGAAACCACATTCTAGGCCTATGAACTCCCATTTGTATATGTAGACACAATGATTGCATGGAAGGCATGAATGCACATACAAGACATGTTCTTACTGAAGTCATTAGCTGTTGTTCGGCCTTTTAATTTGTTTTTCAATCTATTAATGACTGGGAACTTTTGTGGTTAATGCTGCAGTACAAGAATGTGAAACCAGATTATCTAAAGAATATCTGGAAGGTAATAAACTGGAAGTATGCAAGTGAATTGTATGCAAAAGAATGCCCTTCAACTTAAAGAGTGTTTTCCTGTTCTCTGCTATTGGGAGCGGCTTTGTAGCCCAGATGATGTAATAAAAATAAGCTCATGTATTCTGTGTATTGTACAATATGGAGCTTCCCTGGCCTGCTTTACCTTCCTTTCTGACCCTCTTTAATGATGTGCTTATTGGTGGTTCATGAAACCAGAATAAGTTTTTTTTTCGCTCATTTGTTCTCTACTGCATCCATCACCCCATTCTCAGACATATTATAACCAAACGTTAATGTGAATATCATCTGATGACAATTTGGGCAAAGAAAACTATTATGATTTCAGAACAAGCCTATTGAAAGGACCATAATTCCTCTTCATTCCAGACTCCAGAAGACATGGAATTCGTTGGAACTTCAAATAACTGGACAGAAATATTTTCTTTAATCATGAAACAATCAATGTTTCGAACATTTTTTGAGCTTGGCTTTAAAGTTAAACTTAACCTGACATTTGCTGGATGGCTCAGTGCAAAGAGTGGTATCAATGGATAACGATCCTACACCTAACCATGAGTTGCATAACTTTACATCAACATAGAAGTCGTGTCGCCCTGTTGCAAGAACAGCGTAGCAGCAGATAAATAGATAACCAGCACGATATATTATTATAATTATTATTAGGGAGCGGCAAATTCGAGCAAGTAGCATGGTAATATATATCAACATATCTTACATATCAAATATAGTAGAACAACGTACTTCAGCTAGCGGTGCATCAGAAATTGTTCTAGAAGTCCATAATCTCTTTAATTTCAGAGCTTCACATCATCACCGCAGCGTTGCACAGCCATGGTGAGCTCTCCTTTCTTCTTTTATGCCCATCTCAATCTCAGAATGAGAAAAAGGTTATTAGTTGTTTTTGGTGTTTTGATATGCATTTATGTTGATGCATGCGTGCAGGCATTGAAGACATTAAGCCTCCCTGATCTCCCTTACAACTATGACGCCCTTGAGCCTTTTATTAGCGGGGAGATAATGGAAATTCATCACCAGAAACACCACCTGTCTTATGTTACTAATTACAATAAGTCTCTCGAGCTTCTCCACCAGGCTGTACAAAATGGTGACTCTTCCTCTGTAGTCAAGTTGCAGAGCTCCATTAGGTTCGACGGTGGAGGTCATATCAACCACTCAATTTTCTGGAAGAATCTTGCCCCTGTCAATGTAAGCATTTTTTTTTTTTTTTAACTCTTGTATTGGTGTTTAGTTCTTTTCTTTTTTTAATGCTTTATGCATGACAGGAAGGAGGTGGCGAACCCCCAGTTGGAGCACTTGCTTCGGCTATTATCAGAGAGTTCGGTTCCTTGGAAAAGTTGGTGCAGAAAATGAATGGAGAAGGTGCTGGTGTCCAAGGATCTGGATGGGTGGTAAGCAGTTCAGTTTGTTCAATTGTAGATAATATATGGCTTTCAAATTTCTGTCTTTTTTTTTTCTCTTGCAGTGGCTTGCCCTGGACAAAGAATCTTGCAAGCTTGCTGTTGAGACCACTCAAAACCAGGTAACTTTTTCAATTATTGTTGTAAAGTTTACTCAAGAAGCTCTGCAAGTGACTATAGGGTGTTTTTAGAGGTGGGATTTATCTTGGTACATGAACATGAATCTTATGTTGGACTATTTTGGGTCCTTGATCATAAACTATTTTGAAACTTGGCCATAAATTAATGTGCTTGTGATCCTTGTCTCAGGACCCGTTGGTAACCGTAGGAGCAGCTTTAGTTCCTTTGCTTGGTATTGATGTTTGGGAGCATGCTTACTACTTGCAGGTGAACTTTTTGTTTTTTGAATTCATCAATTTTTTTTTTTAAGCTCCAATAGAATTTCATTTCTGATGAGGTAATCACCTTCAGGATATTTTAGTTATTGCATTGTTTGCTCTAAATTGTTTCATCTGATCCAGTTTTATGAAATGAATTCTATTGTCACGCAACAAGACATTTGGAAATCCATCCTCCATGAGAATGAAATTTTCTTGAGTGAATTAGTGACAAGAACTAAATTATGATGGCTCTAATCTTGCCTATACTATATTGTTCTTGAGGAATAATGGTTTTACTAGTGAAAGGAGTTATGTATATTCATTTGTGGATCAGTTGGATTTGGTTTAAATATCTTTGCTTGTGCATATCCATGTTCTTAGCAAGGGTCTCTCAATGCACAAGACAAGGATTCCTGCACTTCAGGTTCTTGTTTGTGCTCTGCTTATATAGCATGAAATGGTAGATTGCTGCCAAAACTTGAGATCATGAAGTAATTGATACTTATTACCACTGTTATGCCAGACTGCTGCCACAGCTTGAGACTATTAATTGATTCTATGGTATCAGAAAGTATAAATCTTCTTGGTGATGATGAACATCTACATAACATCCTGACAAAACCAGGAGATTTCAGCCACTTATAAATGTGTTCCTCTACTAGCAGTTAGTTATTTATTCAGTTGGATTTGGTTAAGCTCTCTCCCTCTCTCTCTTTCTCATATTTTGTTTCGTTTGGAGCTTGCTCATTCTCTCTGTCTAATTATAAATTCAATTGCATTTTGAATATCTTGTGTAGTGACTCAGAAGTTGGTTCGTTTCTTTTTGATGTTGCAGTACAAGAACTCAAAATCTGATTATCTAAAGAACATATGGAGTGTCATGAATTGGAAGTATGCAAGTGCGGTGTACGAGAAAGAATGCCAATCTTAAAGACTGCTGCTTCCTCTTCTATCATGGTATCGAGCAGTTTTGTGGCCCAAAAACTGAATAGTTTTTTGTTGTATTTTGAGATATGGAGTTAATGGAATGAAAATACAGTGTTGATGTACTGTAAATACGTATGTCCCCTTTTTTACTATGGCCAGTTTGTGAAAAGCAGAACGACGATGTTGTTGTATTATAGCCTATGTTGAAGCATGTAATAAAATGATGTGTTCATGTACTTAATATTCATGTTACTAAAGGTTGTGGGAGAGCCTTGCCCTTGGGTGCGAAGGGCTCGAACACCAGCAGATTAAAAAAAAACAAAAAAAGCCTGCTTTGTCCGAGTCATGGGCCTATTAGGCTCGATCCGGATAAGGTGAAGCCAGCAATGGTATGTTGAGCACTTTTCACCATACTCAATAAAACACAAGCTTTTTTTTTTTTTTTTTAACAAGAATAAAACACAAACTTGTTTTATAGATTTATATGACTTTTTGTTAATAATTTTTAGGAGGATCATGAATCGTATATACTAGTTAAAAAGGAGTAAACAAAAATATTACTTCAATACTCGAGGGTAAATGTTCTATGCTTTGCTTGATACGTAGCTAACAAAATGTTTGACGGAAGCCGGCCTGCACAGGGAGGGATGGCTCCACAAGGCCTGGCTAATGAAGTTGAGAGGTTGGATACCCTCACCCCCTCCCCTCTCAAGATTTAAAAAAAATATTTGAGGGAAAAAAAAAATGAAATGAAATATTAGTACATATCATGCTAAAAGAAATAGTACATGTTAAAATATATAGTACAACGTACTTCACTTAACATCTTCATCACAAATTGTCCTAAAAGTTTGGTAAAAAAAAAAGTCCTAAAAGTCCATAATCTCTCCAATTCCAGAGCTTCACATCAGCACTCCAGCATTGGCACAGCCATGGTGAGCTCTCCTTTTTCCTTTTATCCCCATCTCAACCTCCAAAAAAAAAAAAAAAAGGGTACATAATTTTTTTGGTGTTTTTTGATATCCATATATGTATTGATGCATGATGCAGGCATTGAAGACTTTAACTCTCCCTGATCTCCCTTACAACTATGACGCCCTTGAGCCTTTTCTTAGCGGCGAGATAATGCAAATTCATCACCAGAAGCACCATCTGGCTTATGTTACCAATTACAATAAGTCTCTGGAGCTTCTCCATGAGGCTATTCAAAATGGTGACTCTTCCTCTGTGGTCAAGTTGCAGAGCTCCATCAAGTTCAATGGTGGAGGTCATATCAACCACTCCATTTTCTGGAAGAATCTAGCCCCTGTCCATGTAAGTTTCACCATTTAGGTCTTGTGTTGGTGTTTGATTAGCTTCCTCTTTTGCTGATCCCTGCCTAATGCTGCTTTATGCATGACAGGAAGGAGGTGGTCAACCCCCGCAAGGTGTACTTGCTTCAGCTATTATCTCAGACTTTGGTTCTCTGGAAAAGTTGATACAAAAAAAAAAAATACAGAAGGTGCTGCTGTCCAAGGATCCGGATGGGTGGTAAGATGTTCATTTTGTTCAATTTTAGATAACATATGATTTTCAAACTTCTGTCCTTTCAATATTTTTTGATCTTGCAGTGGCTTGGCCTGGACAAAGAATCCCAGAAGCTTGTTGTTGAGACCACTCCAAACCAGGTAACTTCTAAATTATTGCTGTAAAATTGACTCAAGAAGCTCTACAAGTCATTTCTCGGGTGTTTTCAGAGATGAGCTTTATGGTGGTGCATGAACATGAATCTTATGTTTGACTTTTTATTTTTTTGGAATTTGGAGATAATTGTGCTTGTGATTCTTTTCATAGGACACATTGGTGACTAAAGGAGCATCTTTAGTTCCTTTGCTTGGTATTGATGTTTGGGAGCATGCTTATTACTTACAGGTGAACTTCTTTTTTTTTTTTTTTTTTTTCTGAATTCTTCAGTTTGGTTTCATTTCTAATGAAGTAATGGCCTTCAGGATTCAGTCTTATGAATTTTGTTGTTTATCAATAAACAAAGTATTTAGAAATCCTGTCGTTATGAGAATGATATCGTTTTGAGTGATTTAGTGACAAGAATGAAATTATGATGGCTCTAAATCTTGCCTATCCTTGTATTAGTCTCAAGGAATAATGGCTATACTTGTAAAAATGAGCTATTCGTGTTCATATTTTATGAATTAGATTTGAAATTGAAAATCTTTGCTTGTGTATATCCATGTTCTTAACAAGGGTCTTCCAATGCACGAGACAAGGATTCCTGCAGTTTAGGTTCTTGTATGTGCTTTGCTAATATAGCAAGGAAATGCTAGATTGCTGCCAAAACTTGAGAGCGATTTGATTATCTGGCAATGTTATGCTAGATTGCTGCCACAGCTTGAGGCTATTAATGGATTTCATTGTTCAGAAAGCATATATTTTCCTGGCCTATAGTGCACATCTACATAACATGCTGAGGTTACCGGTAGATTGCAGCAATGATAACTTCTAATTTTACAAATGTGTTCCTTTGCTAATAGTTCTATCTGGCTTGCATATTTTATTTTTCCTGTGTGTGGATGTGTACATATATATGATTTACATGGAAAGTAAAAACATGAATATAGTAAATCCAATCTTGCTCATCCTCTCTATCCAACTACAACAAATTCAAGTGCCTTCTGAAAATCTTGTAGAGTAACGTAGAAAGTTATTCTTTTTTTTATGTTGCAGTACAAGAATGTGAGACCCGATTATCTAAAGAACATATGGAATGTAATGAATTGGAAGTATGCAAGTGAAGTGTACGAGAATGAATGCCATTCATCTTAAAGGGTGCATCTTCCTCTTGAAGTATAACAAGAAATGGTGTATTGTTGTATCTTGAAGCACGATGGAATAAAATGGAATTGGAGGTCCAGGTCCCCTCTTCATGGCCTCTCCCTTGGTCTGTTGTTTATAGTGTTTACTATAGTATCCAGTTTATGAAAAGCAGGACAATGATGTCGTTGTATTGCATCCTATGAATATGTATGAAATAAAATGATGTGTTCATGCACTATTAAATATTCATGTTCCTCATCACATCTTTATATATATCAGGAATTTTTGTATATGCATGTTGTATACATCAATATCAATAGTTGATTTTGGAAGAATTTTTTCTCAAAATCAAGAATATTCATGTTCATTCTATTACAACCAATACAGGTTTAAGGTGTTCAATATGGAGATGTGTTTTCCAGGAGAAGATGATAGAAACATATATGGCTTAATGAAGCAAGCTGGGGTGGAATTGAAGTGCAAACGTAATTAATCATTTAAATGTTGTTGAATAGTTAAAAAGAGTACTCATTTGCTAACAAAATGATGACGTGGTAATTTCTTTTTAAGGGGTGTAAGGCTTAAATTTTATTGTTGTGATTTAAAAAAAAAATATTATTTTTTATTATATAGTTCATCAATATTTGAATTGTAGACCTTTTTTTGAAAAAAGACCGTAAAATATTTCTTTTTTTATTATTTCACATTTCTTATATCTAAGTTTTTTTAAGATTCACATTTATTTATTTTATATTATTTTATAGATCTAATGACTCTCTATTTATAAAGGATTGTGAATTTTTTAATCGATCAAATATATTTATATAAAATTTATTTTTGAAGATAAACACATTTACTTATTCTATAGATTTAATGATTTTTCATTATGATATGCAAGGAGGTTTATAATTTTTTGTTTATTTAATAAAATATATTTAAACAAAATTTAAGCATATAGAAATTAAATATATAGTAAATTTTTGTAACGACTAATATTATATAAACTATAATTTAAATTTAAAATATTATTTAAATAAAAATAATTTATCCTGGCGTTGTTGGTTATTGTACTTTAGTAGCATTCATCAAATCATGAATGACAGTGGGTGCCATTGAAAGTTAAACAAAATTATAGAGGCATAACTACAAATACAAAAAAGATAAAGACTATAATTATCAATTACTTTCACTATAAAATTCTCATAATCCGAAAATCTTCATTTCGTTTTCTCGCTCAAAACCCTAGCAGCACTTCCAGCAGCCGTCGAGCTCTTAGCAGCTTCACAAGCACCACCTGCATCACCATCAACCATGGTGAGGGCTACGTGGATCTGCTTCTCTTCTCTTCTATTCATTCCCCAATTTCAATTGCTAACAAAATCGAGAAAAACCCTAATAAAGTTTTGATCTTTCTGTGTTTTTGTCTTTTTTGAATTTGACAGACGTTCAAGCGCAGGAACGGCGGCCGGAACAAGCACGGTCGTGGTCATGTGAAGTTCATTCGCTGCTCTAACTGCGGCAAATGCTGCCCTAAGGTATCAATCAGTAGCAATTTTGCATCACTTTATTTATTCATTTGGATGCTGAATTTTGTTTGCAAGACCTAATTTTTGTCCTTTTTTATTTTGACTTATTTGGTGAAATCTTGAAAATAAAAGGACAAAGCTATTAAGAGATTTCTTGTGAGGAACATTGTTGAGCAAGCTGCTGTTAGGGACGTTCAGGATTCATGTGTTTATGATGGTATTTAGTTTATTTCACTGTCTGATTAGTGTAGTGCTACAGTTTGTTTGTGTGGTGGATAAAGGTTGGATTATTATTGTTTGATTCGTTTTAGGATATGTTCTTCCAAAGCTGTATGTGAAGATGCAGTACTGTGTTTCATGTGCTATTCACTCTAGAGTTGTCAGGGTTCGCTCTCGCACTGATCGCAGGAACCGTGAGCCTCCACAGAGATTCATCAGGCGCAGGGTAAGTTTTCTGTTTATGGCTTGAAATGCTTTTTTCTGTTCTCGGTTTCCTGTTGAATGTTATTATTGGAACATCATTGGTGTATGTGAAAGCTTTATTCTTTTTAACCTCTGTCTCCTTATTGTCCAATAAGTTATTTCTCATATTTAAACGCGGCTAAATTTAATACAAAAATTGAAAGTATGTTAATGCTTTTGATTGTTTGTTTAGTCTTTCATGTGTAGCTGAGTCTTGATATATTTATATGCAAAGGAAAATAATATTATTATAATATAGCTACATGATCTTAACATCTTTTCACTAGTAGGCTTGCGTTATATCAAAATTCAAATTAGATTATTTCTATCATTCTTTGTAACCTAAAGTGCATTTTTCTTATATTGTGTTTGATAGTTTGGAAATTGTAGAAATGAATTTTCAAATGTTGTTTTAATTGGTGTTCAATGATTTGTGTTTAACGTGCATGACCCTTTGTTGTTTGAGTATGTTCATTTCTTCATAACATTTATTTCTTATATTTGTGGTATTTGTCTTAGGATGATCTGCCAAAGCCCGGACAGCCCGGTCAGGTTGGTCAAGGGGTCCGTCCTGCAGTGGCTGGTGCTGCTGCTCGAGCCTAAGCCATTCAATTTATTCTGTTTCCTTTTTTGTTTTCAAGTTGCTACTGAAATCTTCAAAGGATTGTTTTAATATTTCACTCTTTGAATTTTTAAGGGTTATGTATGTTGAAGGTCGAGGCAGATTTTTTATCAATGGGAATATGCTTATTGAAATTACATGATATATTGTTGGTATACGCATCCAAAATTTTACAGGTGTTTTAATGCATGAACGACAATGTTATATTATTTTTCCCTTGTCAGTCGAGCCGATAGTTGCACCTTCTTTTTATTCCTTGGTGGTCAGTGATGGACTGAAATGCTTAGAAGAGTGGCCCATGAGGAGAATTTTTTTGGCCCAAGAGGAGATTTATGGTTGGGTTTCTGTCAAAGTGCGGGGCATGAGACATGGTCGTGTTAATATAAATGGGAATTGAATATAAGAAAATCAGGGAAGAAATTGTTTTCCATTGCAAAATCAGAAATGTCTCAAATGAAAATGAAAGAGAAATACAAGTTCATGTTGACTTCCAATATTCTCTCTTTGGTGTGTCATCCGAGTGCTCAGAATCAGGAAACGCTGCCTCAAAATTCGATCATAATTGAGAAAATGTGGCTGTTAGAAGCTCTCTCTAGACATTGTCACTTTAGGATATCTTTGGAAAGAAAAAAATAAGGGTGGAAAATAATAAGGGAAAACTTTTTCATCTTTGAAAGATGATGGAAAATAAGAGGAAGGAAAATAAGGGCTATTTTCCTTCAAGTATTTTCTCTCCATATTTTCTTTGGTGTGTCATCCGAGTGCTTAGAATTAGGAAAAGCTGCCTTAAAATTCGATCATAATTGAGAAAATGTGGTTGTTAGAAGCTCTCTCTAGACATTGTCGCTTTAGGATATCTTTGGAAAGAAGAAAAATGAGAGAAGAAAGAAAATAAGAGTGAAAAATAAGAAGGGAAAACTTATTCATTTTTAAAAGATGATAAAAAATAAAAAAGAAAGAAAAATAGGAGTTTTCCTTCAATATTTTCTTTACAAATTGTAGAGAAAGTACAAAGAGAAAAAAAAAAAGGTTAAAAGTAAATATAATTTGAATTCAAATTCAAATTCAAATTCAAATTCTACAAATAAAGTTATTAAAAATAATTTGTTAACTATCTAGTTTTTTCCCTTTTCATTTTTCATTCCCTCAATCCAAACAATATAAGAAAAAAAAATAAAAAAAAATAAAATATTTTTCCTTTATATTTTCCTTCCTTCCAAGCATAACCTTATTTTACAAGATGGCATCGGCGTGAATTAGTGTCATCTATATTATTTTACAAGATGGCATTGGCAAATGTGTACATAGAGAATACACGAAGATGGCCAAGGAGCAATTCATCCTCTAAATCTAGATGCGGTGATCAACCCGAAAATTAATTTTTCAGCCAATTATTTTATCAATTTAGTAAATATGGCCAATTAATATAAATTAGTATTTCAAAAAAGTTCATTTTAGTTCAAAATAATTCTTTTAACTAATTCACCCAAAACTTTTATATATTAACTAATTAAGTCTAATTTATCAAATTTTAAGATATGTAAGATGAGAATTAGTAAAAATTAAATTTAAAATTTTTATTTTTCACAAATTAATATTTCATTTAAAAAATAACTTAAAAATTAAAATTTAGAACAAATATAATTAATTTTCATATTTTTTTACATAAATTTAAATTTAATGATTATTTTTTAAAATTAAAAACTAAAAAATTAAGATGCCTCTATTTAACCTTTCAATTATGATCAAATAGTGCTTACGTATATAACAAATCTTATTTTTGAAATTTTTAATTTAAAATTTTTTCAATTTAGTTAAATTTAAATCATATATTCACTTATTTGAGAAAAATTTATAAACATTCTTAATTTTTAAAATTTAACAATTTAATTTTTAAAATTTTATGCCTTACATATCTTTAAGTTTGATATAAACTGAACCAAATTACTAATTTATGAATATTTTGGATTAATTAATTAAAAATAATAAATTTCAGTAAATTTAATTTTATTATTTATCATAAAAAACATATCATCCACACTTTCTATGTGCATAGGTTACATCATGATTTTTTTTATTAAATTTACTCAAACTATTTATATATTAGTGATTAAATTTAATTTATATCGCTTTCAAAAATATATAATATGCAGAATTTTAGTAATTAACTTTTTAAAAATCTCCTAAATAAGAATTTTTTCTAATTTTCTTCATTTGTTTATATATATTTAAAATTTTAATGTTCTCAATCTCTAACTTTTACTTTTATAATTTTTTATATCTCTTAATATCTATGATTGAAAAATGAAAAATTATTGATAAATTTGATTTGATTTTTAGTGAAAAATTGAGAAGTTGAGTACATGATGTAATTTTTTTGAATTTTTAAAATAATTAATAATTTTAATTTGATTTCTAGTAAAGAAATTAAAAATAAATTATATTTTAATATTTTCAACTTGGATATATGATTTAAATTAAACTAAATTAAAAATTTTAAAATTAAAATTTTTAAAATAATATTTTAGAATTTACCTATAGAGAAAATTTTTGGAAAAATATCATGAATAAGCTTAGCTTGACCACTTCCTTCTTTTATAGCCTTTTTTATTTTTCTTTTCAAAAGAGTCATTAACGTCGTTCTCCGTGTTTTCATTTTTTCATTTTTGGCCTGGCAGAGAGAAGAAGCCATGGTTTCTTTCTTCTTCTTCTTATTTCTTTCCCAGCTCTCTCTCAAACCTCTCATTGAATATATCTTTAATCTGATGACATACTCTTCCTACAAAGATTGTGTTGAATTTCTCAAGCTCATCTTCCAACAATTTAATGAAATCAATCTCTTCTTACATCATAGGCCCATCCTTAGAGCCTTCATTGACGTCGAGTTTCTGGCATTTGTTAGGCCTATCTCTGATGTCGGCGACTTTGTTCAGCTCAATAAGCTTCAGTCTCTTTTTGAGCTATTTGTAGGAGAGAAACTTGTCACTTCATTCAGGTAATTTCTCCTTGATCTGATTGCTGAGGCTCTTGCCGAATTTCATAGCTGACTGATTTTGATTTAAATGAAAAAGAGTAAGGGGAGTTTTGGATGGTATAAGAAGGAAAGTTCTTTTGTCTTGATAGAAAAGGATTGCTTCATGGTAATAACTAGCAGTTATCTTCAATTTGCTGCTGTTAATTGAAATTGATTGCCTATGTGTATGAATCTAATTGTTTAATTTTTTTTTAATCGCAGATGTTACTTAGGTTCTCTTCGAGCTTGAACTTACAATTCAAAGAGTTAAGGTTACCACCACTCCTGATGGTAGAGTTCTTGACCTCTTCTTTATTACGTATAACATATGAGCATTTTCACTTTTTTTTATTCTCTTATTGTTGCATATAAAATCTTGTGTTTATGTCTTTCTCTTGTTTATTTTATGGGTTTGTTGTATTTAATTGAAATACTAAACAATGGTCCAATGATAGGAATATGCTATGTTCTATTTGGCTTAGTGTATGTTTTTCTTTTACCTGATGCATTTCTCTTCTTAGTATCATTAAAGCAATTTTTTATGTTGCCAGAAAAATGCAATTGAATTAGATGTTGCCTGTTAAATGGAATAATTCCATTTGTAGAATTTGCTAATTTGGTGCCTTCATCATTTTTCTTTTCTATATTTGTTGAATTTTCAGAATGGCAAGTGTTGTGTTTCACCAAGCCATAGTGACTCTTCAATCCCACCAGCACCTTCACAGCTCTGGATTTAATCAGGACTATGGCAATGTTACTGTGAAATTGAGTTCAAAATGTCCTAAGGTTGATTTTGGATTATCATTGTCAAGAAAGCCAATATATAGTTCAGCTAAGAGGAATTTTTGTGTTGTTCGAGCCTCAGCTTCTCAAACTTCAGTTGTTGATCCAGTTTCAACCCCCTCCAATCGCAGCACCAATGAAATTAAGAAGAAATCAAGTAAGCCATCTTTACTCAAGTGTTATATATCCAGTTATTGAAATAGTCATTTACATCAACTATTTAATTGCCCCTAAAGGCCAATATGCACAGATTGGTAGTTTATATCCAACTGTGGTTATGGCTAGTTCCTTTCACATACTCCAAGATTTTGTGTCTCCTGAATACTTTTGTCATCTATGTGAAATCATCTAATCACTGTATCCTATTCCGATTTAGGTGAGGTGGGTCTAATACGGATTAGGCATGACGTGTCATTATGGACTAAGAAAAACCTATTCACATGTTGTGCTGATGTTCCATTAACAAAGAAGGGTGTGGAAGAGGTGATTGAAGCTGGTAAGAGAATCAACAACATACTTGTTGACATGAGATAATCATTTTTTATTATCATTTCAATGAATTAACTGAAAAAAGATAAAAAAAGAGATTTTCTGAAATGTTTTTCACTATTATTTCACTTAACAGAAGTAATCCCTTAATCCTAGGGTCTAATATAGTAAGCATAATTAGATCCCATAATTCTAGACCTATAATAGGAAGAAATACAGCAGTAATTACAGCAAGAATATATACAACAACAATGGAAATTTTAAAGAAGTAATTAAGGAATATACAGCTATATGGGAAAAACTAAATAAGGAAATATATAGCTATATGAGAAAAAACTAAATAAGAAAATATACAACTGTATGAGAAAAACTAAATAAAGAAAGAAGAGTATGGAAAAAAGAGTATATTGACATTTCCTCTCAAATTGATGCAGGTAAGTCTATCAATATCAATTTGCTACTGAAGAACTTGTGTCGTTGGCGTGTCAAAGCTTTTGTAAAGACATCAACTATTTGAAGATCAGTAGTAAGATGAGGAAGAGTGATAACACCTCGAGTAAAAGCCTCCATAATGTAATGACAGTCCACCTCTATGTGCTTTGTGCATTCATGATACACTAGATTCGCAACTATTTGAATGGCACTAGTATTATCACCATGAAGTGGAGTGGGATTAGTTTGAGGGAATCCAAATTCTGAAAGAAGACCACGTAACCACACAATTTCAGAACAAGCTGCAAACATGGCTCTATACTCAGCCTCCGTGGAAGATTTAGAGACACAGTCCTGCTTCTTACACTTCTAAGAAATCAAGGCATCTCCAAGGAAAACACACCAACATGTTGTAGACTTCCAAGTATTCGAGCAGTCAGCCCAATCTGCATCACTATACGCAGTCAAATGAAGAGCATATTTGGTAGGGAAAAACAACCCACGAGTAGTTGACCCAATTAAGTATCGAATAATGCGACGAACAACAGCAAGATGAAGATGTCGAGGTGATTGCATAAATTTGCTAACTATATGGACAATATATAAGATATCAGGCCTTGTAATTGTTAGGTAAAAAAGACTACCAACAAGTTGCCTATATAAAAAAGGATTAGGCAAAAGCTCGCCTTCATCTTTTCGATATTTTGCATTTACCTCCATTGGTGTATCAACAACAGTAGCATCCTTTAAACCAGCTAGCTCTATAAGATCTTGGATGTATTTATGTTGATTTAAGAACAAACCATGATCTCGAGAGTGAACTTCTAGCCCCAAAAAATATGTGAGATGTCCAAGATCTTTCATTTGAAATGTATTATGCAACATATTTTGAAGCCTAGTGATCAGCCCATTGTTATTACCAATGATGATAATATCATCTACATAGACCAAGAGAAAGACCATACCAATGGTTATTTTGTGAAAGAAGAGTGATGAATCATATTGACTTTGTGTGAAAGAGAAGGTGAGAAGAGTGTTGCGAAACTTCTCAAACCAGGCTCTAGGTGCCTGCTTCAACCCATACAAGGAGCGTTTCAGCTTGTAAACTTCATGAGAATCCGTCAATGACATACCCGGTGGAAGTTTCATGTAAATCTCTTCTTTAAGGTCCTCATTCAAGAAGGCATTTTTTACATCCATCTGATGTAAAGCCCAAGAGTTCGATGATGCAATAGCAAGAATGGTTCTCACTGTGGTCATCTTAGCAACTGGTGTGAATGTTTCTTCATAGTCCAAGTCATATTCTTGTTTATTGCCAAGAGCAACCAATCGAGCTTTGTATCTATCTAAAGAGCCATTAGATTTATGTTTCACAGTATATACCCACTTACTACCAATGGGCTTAACATTTAGAAGACAAGAAACAATGTCCCAAGTATGGTTTTCCTCAAGTGCTTGAAGTTCTGCTTCCATTGCATGTTGCCAACACTCATGTTCCATAGCCTGTTTATAACAAGTGAGAATGGAAATAGAAGACAAAGTAGTAGATATAGCTATAAGAGTTGAAAAACCATACCTTTTAGGAGGTTTGTGAGGTCTAGAGCTTCTTCGAAGAGGAGGTGAATCATTGGATATGGGTAGAACAGGATCAGATGCCGCAGGAAGATGGGGAGGAACCTCAGTGAGACCTGTAAAAGGATCAGATGTAGGAGGAGTATGTCTACAGTAAATATAACCAGGTTTAAACCTTTGTATTGGTGTTGGCGATTCAGGAAAATGTGGTAAAGCAGATAGAGAAGGGAATTCTGAAGTCTGTTGTGTGCTAAATAAGGGCTGATTTAAAAAAAAAAAAAAAGACATTCCTAAAGACTCGAGTTCGACGGGCATAAGGATCATAGCAAAGAAACCCTTTTTGGGTTCCGGCATATCCTAAAAAAACACACTTGACAGATTGGGGAGTAAGTTTATGTCTTTCATGTGCAGGAAGGTGAACAAAGCAAACACATCCAAAGATATGAAGATTGGAATAATTTGGTACATGCCCAAACAAACGAAAGTAGGGAGAATCATTGTTCAAGTTGGAAGATGGCAATCTATTAATCAAATAAATAGTAGTAGACAAAGCTTCACACCAAAAATGAGAAGGAACATAAGACTTAATTAGAAGAGTTCAAACAACATTAAGAAGATGGCGATTCTTTCTTTCAGCCACACCGTTTTGTTGTGGAGTGAAAGGACAAGAACGCTGTGATATGATCCCATGACTTTGAAGAAAAAATTTAAATGCATTTGACATATATTCACCACCTGAATCAGATTGCAAGATTTTGATTTTGGCAGAAAATTATGTTTCAACTAAAGCAAGAAAGATCTTAAACACAGAAAAAACCTCACTTTTAGACCGAAGAAAATATACCCAAGTAAAGTGAGTGAAATCATCGATAAATGTAACAAAGTATTTGTAATTTTCATGAGAAATTACAGGTGCAATGCCCCATATATCAGTATGCACAAGTCCAAAAGGTTTGGTGGTGTGGCTTTTATACAAGGGAAAAGGAAGTGTTTTGCTTTTACCAAGTTTGCAAGATGCACAATCAACAATATCACTATTAGAAGAGGCTGAATTTTTATTTTCAAGTAAACTAGATTTAAGCAAGAATCGAAGTACATGAGAATTCGGGTGTCCTAAACGTTTATGCCATATCTGATTATCACATTGAACAGCATTACAAGCAATATAATTTGACACCAAAGAAGGAGACAGAAGTAAAGGAAATAGACGTCCCACTTTAGGTCCCTTCGCGATCATCTTCTCGGACACTTGATCCTGCACAAGACAACCAGAAGTTGAAAATAGAACAGTACATTTGTTGTTAACTAATTGGCCGACAGATATAAGACTAGTGGATAGCTTAGGAGACACAAAAATAGTATGTAAAGAGGCTGAAATATCACTAACAACTATGATAGGTAAGGAATTACCATCGGCAGTATGAATCTAAAGATCTCCTTTATATTTTCTAATATTATTTAAAGGTAAGGCAGTTTTAGTCATGTGATTGGAAGCACCAAAATCAAAATACCAAGGCTTAGGATTAGAATTTTTGTTACCTAAAAGGCCTAAAGCAAAAAGGGCAGAAACTATCATTTGTTGGACCATTTCAGGAGTAATAGAAGACTGACCAGGACTAAGAGCATTTGAGTTATCAACCGAGACATTGTAGGCAGTTTCAGATTTCTTTGGAGGCCGAATGGAACAATCTTTGATGATATGCCCTGTTTTCTTACAATAATTGCAAAATTTTTTAGTACAATTAGTAGCAATGTGCCCAAATCCTTTGCAACTATAGCACTGGACATTAGTCATATCTTTGCCTCCTTTAAACCTTCCTTGAGCAATGTAGGCAACAGGAATTGGAGCAGAATTTTGTGCTTTCTGCTCCAAGACAGCTTATGTAATAAGCCGTTGTTCTTCCTTGAGAAGCTCTCCCACACAAATATCGAATAAAAGAACTAGTTCTCTATTCATCAGGTTGGACCTGATTGCTTCAAACTCCCCTCTCAACTTCATTAAAAATTGGTCACGCTTGCTAATCTCATGCACACTTTGGATAGCAATGAGTCCTTCAGAAGGTACACTTGCATACACAATATCAGTGTACTCAGCCCAAAGATTTCCAAAGGAAGAATAAAACTCTTGGATTGACATACTCCCTTGGCTGAGTTGACCCAACTCGAGTTTTAATTGGAACCTTCGTGCTGTATTGCTTTGGTTATAAATTTTCTTCAAGTAATCCCACATTTCTTTAAAAGTTTTATAAGGCTTGAGATTGAGAAGTATGGATGGTTCCACACTTCCAAGGATCCAAGACATAATCTGAGCATCCTTCACCTCCCATTTCACATATATCTCCTTCTCCTTCTCGCTATTAGGTGTAGGATCTGTCCCATCAATATGACCCCATAATTCCTTTCCCTTGACAAAGATCTGAAATTGGAATGCCCAGACAGAATAGTTCTTGCCATTAAATCGAACAAGAAAATGTTCAGATCGTTCTAAAGACATGATTCAACCAGAACAAGAACTAAAAAATCAAGTCCAAGAAAACAGAATAGAAGAACACGAAAAGAACAAGAATAAAAAACTAAGATCTTGGAGCTAGACAAGAAACCAGGTGCAAGATGAAATGATCTTAGAGTTTAGGCTCTGATAACATGACAAAAGATAAAAAAAAAAAAAGAGATTTTCTAAAATGTTTTTCACTATTATTTCATTTAACAAAAGTACAATATATAGATATCAGGAATTGTCAAATCCCTTAATCCTAGGGTCTAATATAGTAAGCATAATTAGATCCCATAATCCTAGGCCTATAATAGGAAGAAATACAACAGTAATTACAACAAGAATATATACAATAATAATGGAAATCTTAGAGAGGTAATCAAGGAATATACAACTATGTGGGAAAAACTAAATAAGGAAATATACAACTATATGGAAAAAAACTAAATAAGAAAATATACAGTTATATGGGAAAAACTAAATAAAGAAAGAAGAGTATGGAAAGAAGAGTATATTGACATTAACTATCAACCTCTCTATTGAATAATTAGTAGGAAATGAACATAAGAGGCCATGGACATTGGCAGATTCAAGCTGTAAGATTTTCAGATCAAGCAGTTGTCTTACTTCAAACTAATATGCTTTTCGAATTTAAGGACAGAAATAGGACAATCACGGAGTTTCAAGAACAAGAGATTTTGGTTCATGAACTTATTTGGCTTTTTTTTGAATTTTTAGTTGCTAGTGCTAAAGTAAAGTCATATAATTATTACAACTACACTCCTACTCCAAAGATTAATAATCCTCTAACTTTTTCACAGTTTTTTCTAATAAGATATATATTTTTTATTTTAAAAATTTTATTTATTAATATTTCTTCTTTTAATTGATAATTAATCAAATTTAAATTTTAAATTTATGGGCCAATTTTAATAATTATTTAAATTCAATTTAATTTTTTGTTAATTATAAACATATATAATATGTGCACCAATCTTAATTTAAAATGAATTATAATATATTTAATTATATTAAATATGAAATTTATATAATGTTTATTATATATATATTATAAATTTAATTATTTATTGTTGTTACTTTTTGTTACTTCTGTTTTTTATTGTTTTTTTTTTCAATGTTGTTTTTGTTTTTTATTAATTCTATTTTTCATTATTGTTGTTTTTTGTTTCTTTTATTTACTTCTGTTTTTCAGTATTGTTATTTTTTATTTTTCATTGTTGTTGCTTATTGTTACTTTTTGTTTCTTGACTTTTTTTTTGAAATGGCTATGGATTTCTGTTTTTGTATGTTTACAGGCTTGGATTGTTAAAGCAACTTATTTGGATGCACCAAAAAAAATTGTCAAGAATGTGGCTAACATTAATCCTCCTTATTCATCTCGTCGATTACGCAAGTTACGACAAAATGCTAAGGATTTAGCTTGCATATCCGTCACATTTTTTTCTTCTCTAGATGATGTTTTTGCTTGATTTTTTTTTTGTTTAATGCTTGATTTAGTTTAAAATTCTACTGTTTTAGATTCCAGTTTTGGAGTATAATAAGTGTTTGCTATATCGAGTTTATGTAGTGGATATAAAGCCATGAAAATGTTGGAAAATTGATGGTTTATTTCAATCTCTAGTCGTGTAAATATATGGGTATAGTTTCAGTGGTGTTCTTCCTCATGCACGTCTCTATAAATGTATCTTGCATTTTGTAAGTCCAATTGTAGCAAAATTAACATGAGTGACTAGGAGGAGAATTTTTCTTTTATTTGAAATGCAGTAAGGTTAACCTCATTTGGGCCTTACTGTCACAAGTTCAGAGTTTAAGTGCAGGGACAATTCCCGTGCGACATCCTAGGTCTTCCGCATATATAAGCGTAAGCCTTCATCCATTTTTTATGTTCACTGGTTTTGCCCTCCCATGGGCTCATCAGGGGAGCGTGGACATCTCCCGACCAATGCGGTGCCTAGGTAGCACGTCCATCCATAGGATAGACGACCACCTATGACACATACTCACCACTTGCGCTGTCCCACACCCCATGTTAAACTCAACCGGCAAGCATTTCCTGTAGTCGTGCATATCACGACTAATGGTTCGTGACATTCTCCCCCACTTAATTGATACACGTCCTCATGCATATCGAGGAAGACTCCTTCCCTTTTTCATTAATTGACCAAAATTTGTTCGCAATTCCCTACCTAGTCACCCTCATGCATTGAGGCTACGATCCACTTGCAACTACCCCCGTTACTTGGGGTGTACCAGTGCAAATACGAGTGCTTGGCGAACTTTTACTGCGGTTTCCTGTCTACTCGTCCTCGTCTTAATCTTTTTATAGAGGACCCATTTGCGAACACCCATACTGGTTATGGTACGAGCATCCTCACTCATCCATATTGACCCACCAGCGTGATAAAGAGCGTTTGGCAAACTCGCAGTTAACACACAACCAGGCTTTGATACCATTTTGTCATGGGGTTAGAGTTTAAGTGCAGAGACAATCCCTGTGTGGCACTCTAGGTCTCTTGTATACCTAAGGGTAAGCCTACATCTATCTCCGATGCTCATTGGTTTCACCCTCCCATAAGCTCATCAGGGGAGCGGGCATAGCTCTCGACTAGTGTGGTGTCTAGGTAGCAGGCCCATCCACGAGATAGACGACCATCTACGGCACGTACTGACCACCTTGCGCTGCCCCACACCCCACGTTAAGCTCAACTAGCAAGCATCTTGTGTAGTCCTGCGTGTCACGACTAACAGTCCGTGACATTACGCTTGAAAAAGGTTTGGATGGTGGAAGCAGACAAGAGCATGCCACATGACTGACATGGTAATGAAAGTTATGACAAACGTCATAGTATATACGTATAAAAAATATAGAACAAAGTAAGAAGAAACAAAATAAGACTTCCATAAACAACTCAACAAACAAAAGAACAAAAAACAATGAAGAAAATGCATACGTGCAAGACATAATATTGAGAAAAAAGAAGATAGTACTTTAAAAAAGTTTTCAAGAGAAAAAAATATTGAGAAAAAAAATGTTGAGGAAAAAAAGATGACGACAGTACCTTAAAAATAATAAAAATATTGAGCAAAAAAAATGTTAAGAGTATCTTAAAAATAAAAAAAATGTTGAGCATAAAAAATATTGAGCAAAAAATACTGATAAAAAATAGTACATTAAAAATAGAAAAAAAGATAAAAAAAATTGTTGAGAAAAAAAAATCAAGAAAGTAGAAAGAAATGTTGATAAAAAATAATTGAGAAAAAAAGAAGAAGATAATACCATAAAAATAAGAGAGAAAAGTAAGATGGTTCATATTTAAAAGAAAAAAAATTGAGAAGTTAGTTTTAAAAAATGAAAAGTTGGTTTTTGAAAATATTTTTGGCCAATATAACTTTTGATAATATTTTTGGTTTTTGATCTATTTTTAAAAAAGTCCCAAAATTTTTTATATTCTCAATCTTTTATTTTTACTCACATATTTTTTATATGTCTTAATATCCAGTTTTTAAAACCACAGTAATTATTATTTCATTTTATATATGAGCACTATTTAATTGTAATTAAAAATTATAATAGATGGAACTTAATTTTTTACTTTTTACTTTTAGAAAATAATATATCATTTTATTTTGAACTTATGTAAAAATTTTAAAAATTATATTGTTCTATATTTTAAGTTTTGTATTTTTAAATGGAATATTACTTCCTAAAAAATTTAAATTTTTGGTAAATTAGTTTAAAAAAGTTGTTTGCGTCTTAGTAACAACATTTATCTAACTTTAATTTTTAAAAGGTTATTTTAAAAAATTCAATATAATTAGAAACATAATTTAATTACAATTTAAAAATTTAAATTTATCATTATATTGATGATTTAAAATACTAATATTCCTATTTATATGAAAATATTTAAATAAATAGTTTATAGGACAAAACTAAGAACAAAAATAATTAAAAACAATTGAATAATATGAATAATAACCAATTGGTTATTATTCAAACAATATTATAAATAATAACCAATTGCTAATTTTTTAACTATAATCCACATGATAAAAAATTCAATAATTGACAATATTTCATATACTTTCATGTTATAAAAGGTCAATAGATATATTACTATTTCTAATCATAATAGGTCAAATGCATATATTACTATTTCTAATCATAATAGGTCAAATGCATAAACTACTATTTCTAATCATAATAGGTCAATGTAAAAGGTGTAAAAAAAATATATTCACGAGGTATAAATCTCAATAAATACATATGAAATTTTTGTAAAATATCATGTGACATTATAATTTATGAAAAAAAAAAAAGAAAGAAGAGTTATTTTTATACACAGTCATATGATCCAAACCTCAATTTATGTTGCACTTTAAATTCATTTATTTTGTATAAAAAATTCATTTATTTTGTATGTATCCATAAAAAATTTTCAAAAAAATAAATTGATAAAATAATTTTGGTATTAAAAGTTCAACATATAATTGAACTATCAGTATTCTCATTTTCCTAGTTTTGGATATTGCACAACAAAATAATAGAGTTTTTAATATTGCACAAAAAAAAATAATAGAAAAAACATAAAAAAAAAAAATCATAATTATTGTGCATTAACAATTGAATCATTATACTAATTATAAGTATTGGTGGATCTATTGAAGTAGTCCAACCTATTAAGTACAACTGAACATAAACTTTAATGTAAATTAAATGTTTAAGTTCCCAACAAACTTTTTTGAGTTTATGTTGCTGCCAAAGAAAATTACAATATCTCATTAGTTGGTTATGTAATAAATATCTAAGTACCATTGACATAATAACAAAACAAAACTGTTTTTAAACACACACACACACGTAGAGATCAATCATATAAAAAAATTAAACTTTGAGATATCTAATAACAAGGAAATTAAAGTAATAACATTAAAAATAAAGTTAACTACTTACAAGTTTACTCAAATAGTCATTTAAGTGATGTTTACAATTTCTCCAAAACAAAATTGAACACTTTCAGTTTTCTAAAAGTTTTGACCCTTCAATTGGAATCAATGCATCCCAATCCAAATTTTCCTCAAATTCTTCTTCTCCGTGCAAATCATGCCGTACATTTTTTCCATAAAAAAAGTTCTTTCGTTATGATCTAAAAAAATGGGACGTAAAAAATCAAATATTCAAAGTTTTTGTAAAAAACATTTGTCAAAATAATAAATATTCACAAAAATCAAATGCATATAAAATAGAGAAAGAAAACGTACCCTTCAATAGACGCTTGTAAATTTGCAAGATATCTTCCAAGGTTTTCTGAACAATACTAAAGAAGAAGTTATTTTTCCCTGTACACTGCATTTTTCGTTATTGTTATCAAATTCTAAAAGAGGTTGTCTTGTCAATACGGATGTTAGCACATCTAGTAGACTTTACGGATCATCAAAATGACTTCTATCCCCTTCATAAAACAAAACAATAATTATTAGATTAAAATTACATAAAATGTTGCAAATAAAAAAATATTCAAAAATTGACAACTCCTTGACAGACTTTAATTTTCTTAATTTACTTTCAAAATAGGTTGTAAGACATAGAAACAAAAAATCACAATATTCAAACATTGAATCATTGAATCTATAGTTTATTAACACATTAATACGTACCAATATATTTCATGTTATATAGCTTTCCTTAGTCATTAACAATAGCTACTCCTTTCATCCAAATGACATGAGAATAGCAAGGATACAACATCACCAATTACTTGAAGATTCCTCTAAAAAATTTTAGAAAAGTCACTAAATAAATTATTGAAGTCATTTTAAATGTGATTCCACCAATCAACTGTTGTTATTCCTTTAAAAATGTCATAAATGCTCCTATATCAATTCCAAAAGTTATGTATCACTTTTTCAAGAATGATTGAGCATTTATTAATCAAAATTACTCTGACAACATGCTCGTTTAAAGCCTCTGATACCAATAACAAACAATATCTAGTAGTGGTATCAAAAACCTCTAACAAGCTACAAGAAATGATATTTTCTTCCAATATCAAATCCTAACTTTAAAATTTTTGCTGGATAAACCCCATAACTCTCTTTTTTTCTAGACCAATATTCACTTTCAAAGCTAGCATGTCTCATCTCAAAAAAAAAGTAATAAGTAAATAATTTAATATTTTAGAAAAATGTTCATATTGCACAATTAGTCATATTTATTAGATTCTAATTTAGAGCATACAAAAATAAACATAAACATCAACAATTAAAAATTGAAATTTTATTTACCAATTAAATGAATATTGACCTAAAAATTTTGTAATCATTAACTTTGTGAAAACTTAAGTGTAAGACCATTTACATGATCCGTAAATTAACAAATGAAATCTTGAGCTGAATAAAGGCAAAGCTATTGCTACTGGTATTCACTTGCAAAGTTTCATAAAGTTCAGGAGAAGGATGCTCATGTTGTCAATAAGAATAATGTTGAGAATAAAAAGGAAATTCAAAAGGTAAACTCTTTTTCTTTTATTGCCAATAAGATTATGCAGTTGGGTTTGATTCTGTTAAGGAAATTGGTGTTATTAGAGAGGGTAAAAGGAGGAGGAAGGCTTTTAAACCCTTATATACTAGTCAATAATTGTTAGTTATAATATTAAAGGGCTTGACAACCCTCTAATATCATTAATTAACAATAATTTAAAGATGACACAAAAGCGTAAATACAAACAGCATTTCAACTATTACCACTCATTATCGATTCAAAAATTGTAAGGTGAACTATAAAGAGATTTCAATGCCACTCTTATAAAGATTTTTTATATAATGCAGATATTATGAAACTCTTTAGTAGTGAAGTCTTTTTTCGAATTCTACAAAATGTGGTGTAAGCATCTAGATTTTTATCACATTATTAAATCATATAAAAAAAATCCTATAACTGGTAGAGTAATATTTCCAATTTATCAAGTTAAAGTTAAAGAAAGCTTAGAGGAGGCTAAACATGAATACTTTCTTAAAAATTTCTACTCAACTTATAAAATTGAGAGATTTACTTGAAAATCCCTAAGAGATTTACTTGAGAATCCCTAAATTAAACTTCAAGGAGATCCATTTAATTAAGAGGATGAGGAGAAAACCTGGTTTTTGCATCTTAAGAAGCTATTATCATGGGAATAGAGTTATAAGAAACAAAAATCTATAATGCATAACATTCAATTTAGTGATCAAAATACCAAGTACTTTCATGAGATAGTGAAGTAAAGAAAATCTAGAAACATCATTTTGAAGTTAATTCTTGTTGATGGTTTTGAATGTACTATAACACCCTACATCTTTACTATTTGAATACTCCAAGTCTTTTTTTAACATATTAATACAACCATATCATGATTAAACAAAGTCAAAATATTATTTAAGCATATAAAAGATCATAACATTTTCATTCATATATTACGTAAAAGCTATATTTACATATAAGCATAAAAAATATCTCCTTATCATGTGTATACTTATGATATAAGGGTAGAGAGAGTGAGGGTTCTGTAACAGCCCAGACCAACCCGCATCAGATATTGTCCGCTTTGCCCAGGCCCAGCCCGCAGCGCACGGTTTTAAAACTCGTCTGATGGGAGAAGGTATCCACACCCTTATAAGGTGTGCTTCGTTCTCCTTCCCAACCGATGTGGGATATCACAATCCACCCCCCTTAGGGCCTAGCGTCCAAGCTGGCACATCGATCCGGGCTCCGGCTCTGATACCATTGTAACAGCCCAGACCAACCCGCATCAGATATTGTCCGCTTTGCCCAGGCCCAGCCCGCAGCGCACGGTTTTAAAACGCGTCTGATGGGAGAAGGTATCCATACCCTTATAAGGCGTGCTTCATTCTCTTTCCTAACCGATGTGGGATATCACAATTGTAACAGCCCAGACCAACCCGCATCAGATATTGTCCGCTTTGCCCAGGACTCACAGAGTGGGCCTAGGCAAAGCGGACAATATCTGATGTGGGTTGGTCTGGGATGTTACAGGTTCAGTCGATGAACTTTGTTCCATTCTTTATTTACAATGTATTATGCTTCCAAAATGGTCACACCTCAAGCTTCACTATTTGGGAAAAATAATTGCGATTTGGTGAGTTGCGACTCAATGAATATAATATCAAATAAATTCCAAAGGCACTAAAAGCAAATAGATGATATCAAAACACAGTACAAGTATGATTCATTCAAATGCAAGTGCTAAATTCTCGAGATTCAAAGGAAACAATTCCCATAATTCAAGTAAAATAATTGCCATTTGATTTTGTTGGCCATCTTATAACATATGAATTATATGATTTTCTTTGATTATTTGCATTCGCCATGTGATTTGCAAATATTTGCCAAGTCGGTCACAACGTCCTTTTATACCCGTATGCAAGTGCTCAAGTATAGGTTTGCATAACAAATAGTCATTAAGATCATAATATTTGCATTTAACTTGTAAACAATTATGTATAGACATAAAAAATCAATAAACAAATTATATACATTGAATAATTAAAAGGAAATTCACTTCAAATCTTATAGAATACACATTGTCAATCCAACTATAACTCATTCATCATATACTTACACTTAACTCAAACACACAATTTCACTCAAGAATTTAATCGATAACAAAGGAGATGATTTTCGATGTAATTAATACAAAAACTAAAGAAGCTATTTTTGAAATTGGAAATGATAAGGCCTTAGACCCAAATCGATTTGAAAGCCTTTTTTTCAAGAAGTTTTGAAGAATAGTTGATCAAGTTGTAAAAGCTATAGTTAAAGAGCTATTTCAAACTCGTAGAATCTTAACCTTGATGCCTAAAGTTGCTAGCCTAAAATATCTTAGTGAATAAAGGTCTATTGTGTGTGCAATGTTCTATATAAGTGTTTTACTAAAAGTTTAACTAGCAGATTGATAATGTAATCCATCCCACTTGGTTAGCTTTGATTCCTGGAAAGGATTTCTAATAATGATTTTATAGGAAGAAAAATCAATGTTGTGCCTTTAAACTTGACTTTTACAAGGCTTATGATACAATATTTTAGGATTTTTAAAAGTCTTACATGGTTTTAGTTTCTAGAAAAATTTACTTAGTCATGAATTTGTAGGAGCTAGCAAGTTCTTTATTAAGATTTATGGAAATATGGAGGGGTATTTTTGGTAAACAAAGGTTGAGACAACATGACCCCCAATCTCTCTGTTATTTGCTCAATCTAAGCTTGTCAAAGGATGCAAGTGAATAATTTTATATTTGTGAATGATCTATCCATATTCAATAATGGAGATATCAAGTGTATTCATACTAAAGTTGTTATGGATCACTTTGCTAATGTTTCAGGTCTCAAAAGAAATTTTACTATTGATGCTAATAGAGAAGACAAGCTTAGATGGAAACTTAAAAGCTTTAGAGAGAGGTTTGACCAACAAAAAAAATTAACAAGTGAACCCAACATAATTTTAAAATTTATAACAAATATGAATGGCCACATAACTAATATTTTAGAGACCAATTTTGCAACCAACATGTCACTAGAAAGAAATAAAATTAAATTAACTAAACTAAGTGTGTAAGTTTGGCAAAAAAAAAAAAAAGATGAAGTTGGATTAACTAAACTAAGTGTTAGTTTAGCCAAAAAAAAAAAAAAAGGCAATGCTAGATTATACTAAAACTTTTTCGTACCTCAGGATCATCCATAGTTGTGCTCTCGGTTTTACCCACATCTTCTATGTCTTTTCCACCAACCTTGTCATGCACAACCAATTCTTCAGATTTTTCTATAACATAACATCCGACAAAACAAATATTAACACTAATAAATAACATAAATTTGAATTTGCTTATGCCAAAGACTAATCATTTCTAGCTATACATGTTTTTCGCATGTTTTCTATCATTACTACCCTTAGCTGCCTTTTTTTTTCTCCTCTGCTTTTGCTCTTCACTATTGTAATATCCCGTGTTTTTAAACATTTTTACACTGTACCGGGATATGCAGTGTTAATAATTTCCGTATGTATATTGTATGATATTTTACGAGTTGGTATGCATTTAAAACCTATTTTAATTATTGTGTCTTATTTACAGTGCTTTACGTAAAATTTTTCCGAGACTTTTATTTTCGGAGAAATTTTCATGTAAATAATTTATTATTAATTATTTTAAATATATTTACGGACTTGCATGAACTCATACGTATTTTTAAAATACTAAACACCGTGTATACATGTAATTATTTATCTAATTAGGGTTTAATATATTACCCTAATATTTTATTATTGTTTATTTATTTTATTGTTATTTAATTATTTTTAATTAATATAAAATTTTAAAATATTAAATATAATGTGTGGTATGTGAATTTTCCTAAATATTTTATTTAAAATTATTTTTTTCTTTTCTTTTTCTTTTTTCTTTTCTTTTTCTTTTTCTTTCTTTTTCTTTTCTTTTCCTTTCCTTTTCTTTTCTTCTTCTCCTTTCTTCTTCCCCGATTGTGCCCAATCACCAACCACCGTCTGCAACTGCCGTTCCCTTGCCGTTGGTGTGCTGCCAGCAGCTCCGCCTTCCCCAGCCAGCAGCTCCGCCGCCCCAAGCTTCTTCCCCGGCGCCGGCAAGCCTCTTTTCTCCATTTCCGGCCGAGAGTTGCATTTCTTCTCACCTCGCGATTCCGGCCACCGTTTTTGACACTGCTGGTCTCTTTCTTCTCCTTGAGCTCCGGTGAGTGTGATTCTAGCTTTGGTTTGAGCTGAAATGGTCTTGATTTGCTTAGGTTTCGAATTTTCAATTTCGGCCATATTAGGGTTTTTGGTTTTTTTGAGCTTCGAATTGATTGATTCATGAAAACTACCTTCACAAATGTTGATCCTAGTATCTTAATCTACATTTATGAATTTTTGTGGAATTTTTGGAGATTATTTTGATTTTTGGGTATTTTTGAATATTTTAATATTATTTTCTAATTTTCGGAAATTAATTATTTAAATTATGAAATTGTGTTTTATGGTTAAATTAGGTGTTTAAATGAATTATAGGAATTTATTTGGAATTTTTATGAATTTTTATGTATTTATTTTGAATTATTTAAGTTTATGTAATTTTGGGAAATTAGGGTTAATTGTGTTTTAAATTGAAATTAATTGGTTAATTGAGTTTAATTATTGATATTATTGATAAATATGTTGAGAAAATTAATTTTGGATAATTATACTATTTTTGGTGAATTTTTGAAGTAATTTTAGTATATTTATATATATAAGGGTATTTTGGTAATTTTATCCTAAATTGGCTAAAAATGTAATTTAATCAGTTTTAATAGTTATTTAAGGTATAAAAATGATTTCTACAAATTATTTGGTATTTTTAACTAATTAAAACTATTTTTCGTGAATTATTTTCAATTATATATATAATATACGGTTTTTCTAATAAAATGAGTTTTTATCGGTTTTTACAGTGTTTTAAGGTTAATTATGTAATTTCTACTTATAAAATGAATTTCTAGGTTATAAGGGTAGTTTTGGTATTTTTATAATTGTTCTGTGTTTGTGGACCCCGGTCGGTAGACTATAGTTTGGAATCCGACCGAGGGGTTGTGGATGAGTGGTTGAGCCTGTTTTTCAAAATGTGTTTCTTTGCAGGGTCGGCTCTACTCTTTGAGTAGAGAGATGTCTGTTTTACAAGGGAGGTTATGCCGAATTTTCGATAGAATTCTCGTAAAACGTGATGTCCGGTCGATCCCTAATTCTGTTTCTGTGTTTAATATTCTAGATCGAGTTCTAGGATTTTCTGTTAGGTTTATTCTGATTTCTATCGTTATTGTTTGTTTAGTTGCGCCGAGACCGAAGCCTAGTGGACCAGGCCCATCAGACCCATCTCGTGGAGCGCACTAAGTGTGAGTTGCTATTTTATATATATATGCTTAGGGTGCATGATTTTAGAAATATATGTTGTAATTTGATTAAAATGCATAAATAATGTGATTTATATTTAAGTATATCCTTAGTTTATTTTTGGTTTACTTTGGGTATATATTAAATTATATGCATATTTTTGGTTTACTTTTGGTATATATTAAATTATATGCATGTTTTATTAATAAATTATATTTAAGATTTTTTTTTAAATTTATTTCTAGCTTAATTTGTAATTTGATTGAATTTATTTGACGTATATATACTTGAAATATACCTGATTTATTTTTGGTATATTTCCAGTATATACATGTGGTTTATATTGTTATTTTATTTAAATTCATGCATCATTTATTTGTGAATGAATGTTTTATATTATTAATGAAGGATATCAATAGAACGTGCTACCTAGTGGGCAACACTAGGACCGAGTACGTACCGGTGCACTTATAGCATTTAGGCTATATTACTAACCTATTTATGGATATTGATTGGTTATGATTATTTGATGTGTGAGATGTGATTTGGGTGTGATTGCTGGAGCTCGGTTGACCAAGTGTCTCGGGGCCAATCACACTGGCAGTCAGACTACTGGAGCTCGGTTGACTTAGTGTCTCGGGGCCAGTCTACTGTCTAAATGGATTAAGTGGATATATTTGGATTAAGTGAGCCTGTGTGGCTAGAGTATTGTCTAACACTGATTGAGGTTTTGATATCATAGGGTTCTATTTGGTCATTCATAAAAAATGATTTTCAATAAAATATATAAAAAATGATTTTTCTGCATCTGTGTGAATTTGCCTGTATATATACACATTATATATATACTGTTGACTGTATGCATTGTCATTTAGTATGCATGTATATATATTATAGTAATTCACTCAGTGAGGTCTGACTCCCCTTCGTTAACTATTTTTCAGGAGAGTCATCATCTTCAGACCTCAGTAGCAGGCCTGTACGCCGGATTTCTTCCGCCCCGGTTTCTTTGTGTAAACTACTTACTTGAGTCTTATTATTATAATCTAGACACTGCAGTAGTTGTAAATAAAATGTGGGATTTTATGTATTTTATTTATGTGAGATATTGTATTATACTTGAACTGGATTTGTATTAAAAGAGCTTATATATATATGAGATGAGTATTTAATTTAAATCCAATTGGTGCATATGCTATTATTATATGTATGATTTTTATTTCCGCTGCATTATATATTGTTATTATTATTGCATGTTTATTTTATTTTTAGGCTTGCTACGGGTTCCGGATTCGAAAGAATTTCCGTTCCCTAGCACCGGTCATGGCCCTTGTTTTGGGTCATGACAACTATCTCGTAGCCTTTTGTTTCACCCAATCATTCAACTACTTCCTCAACATTTTTTTCACATGTCACTACAAAAAAATAAATAAATTTATATCTTGCTAAAATTCTTTTATTGTAATGGGTATATATCAAACTACATTGAAATTCACATGAATATCCATTGATAAATGTTTCAATATGTTTAACATCATAAGCATATCCCTAATTTATTTCCTCATCAATTCGTCTCCTATCAGTTGTTAACATAGAATGAGCTTCTTTCCAATTTTCGTTTGCAATCAAAGGTTTCCTATAACATAGGGGTTTAGTGCATTGTTGGTATCATAATTTTGTATCATGTTTTATTTTGATACCAAATTTTCAAATTCTATTTTTGTTTTAAGTTAAAGTATCTTGAATATATCCGATCAAATTTAGTATACATGACAATTAAAATAAGTATATTTTTAATATATTCACCATATAAACATCTCATTAAGCGGCCTAATCACCTTGTGGACTCCATTAAATAAATTTTATTAAAATTTTATTTTATAGGGCCCACAAGCAAGTTTTGTTTTATGAGACCAACAAGATGATTAAATTGTTTGATAAGATACTTATAAGGTAAATACATTAAAAATATGTTTATTTCGATTGTCATGTATGTTAAATTTGATCAGATATGTTCGAGGTACTTCAACTTAAAAAAAATAGAATTTTTGAGATTAAAAAGCAAAAAAATTAAAATTTTGATACCAAAATAAAATATGACTCAAAGTTATGCTAATAACAGTACAATAAATTTATAACATAGTTAAAGGAATATAGAAAATCCATTAAGTCAAATATGAAAAATTAGAAATAAAAAAGAATGATCAACAATGAATCGTCAATGTTCTAGTGTGACAAAAATATGATCCTGGATAAATTTACATGGATAAATAAAGACAAAAAATACTTGGTTAGCGCACATGAGACTTTGACAAAATAGTCTAAGTAGAGGTTCTGAGACCTAAAAGGTTCCAGTTCAAATCTAGTGATATAATTTTCAACTAAATGTTCATCCTCTATCCACCACTAGAATATAATAATAATAATAATAAGATAAAAAAAATAATCCAACAACAGCTCTCTTATTCTAGGAGCCCTCAATGATTATAAGATAAAAAATTCCGGTATATTTTATCTACATATCAAATAAATAACCCAATTTATGATCTAATTCCAAAAGAAACTAAATTCACAACCCAATAACTAATCGTCCATAATGTTTTCGACTAGAAAATGATCGAAGTAATAAGACTAATTGTATGGATAACAATTTATAGCTCACATAAACAAGAAGTTCAAAGATTGAATAGCAGTTTTCATTCTTTTATAAATCAATTAGTACCAACAAAAAAATAATGTAGATCGTTAAAGAAATGTCTAAGAGAAGAAGACCTATTGTAAATTTAAAATTAGTTTGCATGTAAATCCTTAGTATCACATGTCAATTTAAGCGTGCTTGGAAAATTAGCTATTTTCAAGCACAACAGAAATCCAGAAAACATAACAAAACCTATCTATTAATTCTTAATATGCAGGATGAAAAACATCAAGATAATATAAATCCAATTATCAAACCAGCTGAAACAACATAATATTTTTACCAATTTGCCTGCCGTTTGAGTTGTGAAGAAGAGTGTGAGAGATTAACTATACCCACAGCTTCCACTAACACTTCATATCTATATAATATGAATGCATGCTAATAATTGATACTTTACTCTCTATATTTTTAGCTTTTTTAAATTACTTCCCCTTCCTCTTTTCTGTTTGTTATTCATTCAGCTTTTCTCTTCATAACCTCTTTTATCCATATACGCTTCACTTTCCTTTCATTTTTTCCTCTTCTTTACTTCAGTATACACCTCCATGTCTCCATATATGTACTTTCATTATTTCAATCTCTAACCTCCTAAAATAATTCAAAATAGAGGTCAAGAAAATAATGCCACAAATTTTTGCAAAACGAGAAAAAAACAAGAGAAAGAAAGAGAAAAAATGCATTATATTTGCACTTGGGCAATTCTTAGACATTTTTCATTCTTTTATTTCAGCATTTGCATTCATGATATTCAAGTATATAATTATTTTTGTTTGGTTATTTAGTTTATATCAATTTCTAATACCTTTGTTTTAATCAACCTAAAATTAATATGATATGAAATTAAGGTACACAAGAGCGCAAGAAAGAGAAATTATGATAAGTGAAATTTATCATGAAATATTCATAAGTTATGTGATGAAAGTTTACGCACATACATACAAACAAATAATTTAAAGTTATGAACCTATATCAATTAAAACACTTATTTTTTAAACAAACCTTTACAAGATTAAAAGATTTTAACATTGGTTTGACAAAAGAAACTCAACAATTTAGGTGTGATGAATGTAAAGACATTTATTCCAATTTATGATAATTACACTTTAATATATTGTTTTGTTAAACAAATAATATCACCAAATTTTATGATTATCAGTGCACAACAATTAATTTAAAAAAAAAATTAAGTTTACTTGTGCAACGTGTAAGTATTTGTCTAGTAGAAATTAAATTTCAAAATTAAAAAGAAATTAATGTCACAATGATCTGTTTCGTAGCTTATACAATTCAATATAGAGAGATGGAAAGTGGAATTAGGCAAACAAAAACAAAAAAACAAGAAAATTCAGAGATATTTACTTATTTATTTAATTTCTTTCATTTTTTTAGCAATCCAAAATACTTTATAATTTTAAAGCAAGTATACATATATACATAATTTGAATACGATATCAGATATGTTTAATTAGTTAATAACCGAAATTCGCTTTTTATTTTAAAATAAATTAGTAGGAACTAGATTAAAAAAATAAATAAATAAATTTGCCTTTTAAATTAAATAAACGTATCTAAACAAGTATTGGGGAAATGTTTCAAAAACTACTTAAAATTATAGGTTATAAAAAACTGCATTTTGCAAATTTGAAAGTACTGCTCAGAGATTTGAGTTGATTTGATTTTCAAGCACTTGCAATTTCAAAAAAAAAAAAAAAAATCTTGAAAACTAAAAATTATTGGCCAATTCACTCCATTCAGGCACCCCGTAATCATGATTCTCCTATAAACTTCTGGGATTCTCCCACCTGACCCAGCTCATCCCAGTGATAGGGGCCATCCTCTCCTACTGCTAGAGAAGAAGTGCTATGATAGATAGCTTCCTCCTTATGATTGGATGGTCAATTTTCCTGTCTTAGCTCCTTTAGCAGGTCATCCTTTCGATTAAGTACATATTTTGTCCATGGATTCCTGGGCCAGTTGGTTACTTCAGGTATGAGAATGATACCACCTGAAACAAGCTGGAGAGGATCAACTCAGCAAGCTGAGAAAATAATGGATGCAACTAAGCAGGCGGCAGAATCACAAGAAGATCAGAATCTAGGTACACTGCAAGGTAAAGAAACGCTATGGAAGGAGCTGTAACTCAAATTAGTTCAGCACACAAGAGCATGAGTTCATCTGGAAATCGCAACAAACTGTATGCTTGTAAACAGAATTAATAAATGAAAATAACAATTGCTTTAAACTAGATGATTTCTTTCAAACCATGCAAAAACAACCAAGAAAAGGATCAAACAAAAAACATGCAAGTAAAATTGCAATGATAACCAGAAGTTGATAAATAGTGAGAGAGTACAGTACCAGTTCTTGCAGAACTCCTTTAAAGGCTTTCTCATATCTGCGCGGATTTGTTGAATGAAACCACCGCCAAAGTTGATTGTGGGTCTGAGATATTGAGCTTGCGTGCGTCCAAAATGCGAATTGGGTTAGTGGCAGCACACAGTACAGAACTAAAAACCATGTTAGAAAGAGGAAGATGCCAAATGAAGCAACAATGGCGAAAAAGGATGGTTTGATGGAAAAAACGATAAATCTCAACATTCTCAGGAGGTGCCTTAGCGCTTAGTATTAGCATACTAAAAATCAGCTTCCTTTTCTCTCTGTTGGAAAAGGTTTTATAAAGTTTGCATATTTTTAGGAAACAAGATTATAACATATTTCTCGTTCATTCTCTCATAATATAAGTTTTGTTGCAAGAGATATGTGGCAACCTTTTTTTTTATTTTTTTGAAAAGCTGCATATTTTTATTACAAAACAATAGTACATGACAATCTTGGATAACTGCTGAGGTCAACGAACAATTATTTCTCCATTAGAGTCTAGACTTTGACTTGGAAGCAAATTGCAAACCTCATCCCTGCTAGGTGTGAAGCAATATGGCTGATATTGTTCCCAACTGCTGTCTATGTTGTTTTAGCATGACATCCACAACCATCAGCTTGAGTGAGATGCAATTCTTAAGCCAACATCTAATTAGTTCCATCTCATTTGATTTATTAGCATATATATCCACTTCTCTCTACTTCTTCAAGTGGCAAATGAGGATGTTCACTCTCCAATCTTCTGTCAGTTGTACATGCAAAATTCTCACCATTAAAATATACCTATCATCAAGATTTAGAATGGAATAAATTATTCATTTTTATATATAATTGAATTTCTATTCATCGATAAGTGGAACTAAAATTTATCATCCAATTTGTTATGAAATTGATAATATACCACCCACTAATATTTCTAGTCATAATTGTTCAATGCATTCAGAAGTTAAAGATCACGAAAAAGACTTACAAAGAGGTGAAATTTCTGTAGAGCAGGACAAGCATTTAGAACATGTACTATCTGAAGAAAATCATAATCCCAAAGGAAATATAGCATGCGTCTCCAATTGTTTGAGATGTTTGAATGTAGCCACACCTTTTAGCACAAGTTCCTACACTGAACACAACATATAATTTAGATTAGAAGATAAAATAATTATGTTCCTTCAAATCATAAAATCATATATCAATTCATATTTTCTGAGTTCTCAAAGCATACTAAAGGACTGATACTTAAAGACACAGTTTTGAGCTTGGGAAGACCATTTGCAAGATTAGAAAACGCGCAACGGAAGCCCCCATGCATGTCATGAACGCACTTGAAATGTACATTCTCCAGTGCAGGAAGATGGGCAAATGTGACGTATGCCATCCCATGACGATCAATATGCTCAAAGGTTTCAAGCTTTTCAAGAGAATCAAGTTGGATAGTCATCAAGCCGTCACCATTCACCATAAGAAATAAACAATGATTTCAAACAGGGTATCGGACCCGATATGCGAAAATAGCAGCAGAGCATGTCACATTCCTTGAGAATTAAGGACTCAAGGTTCAAGCAACCAGAAAGTATGTTGTCCAAATGAAATTTGAATAACTTTATATAACTGATTTCAAGAGTCTTCAAAGAATTAAATCGTATCGAATGGGAAGGAGGAGTCAAAGTACAACATTTTCAATGGAGATGTTTCACCTGGTGGGAGAAGGTGAAGAGGAAAGTTGTAGTGGTCACTACAATCCTGGAAGTAGTAACTACAATCAGAAGGATATTAAAGTGCGAGAGAAATTGTTGTAGCATCTCTGGATGTTTCTCTAAGATTGTAATTGTGTTATCAGGAAATTATACAGAGACTACTTTTGGCATCTCCGAATGATTCTCACGAGAAATCTACACAGCAATCAGCATAGCCATAGCATCAACTGCTATGTGGGATTGGCCAAAGGGTTAGCCTGAACTACTGCCATTCCTTCTGAAACTGATTGCTGATCAAACTCGTATGAATGGAGGTAAACCCTTGGAGCATTCATTTTCAGTTGAAAATCTTGTTTTTTCTTTCTTGTTTCTTTTCACAGAAATTAGTTGGAAGGATTTTTCTAAGTTAACATTTCCTAGAATGCTGGATATTAGATATGAACCTGTTAATATGGACTCTTTGTACTAACTCTAGAACTTCTAGTTCAAAATTCTCTTTGATCCTCAGAATAAAGCCTGAAATCATCCACAGTGGTATTAAAAACTTCTAGAGAACTTCTGAAATCATCCATAACGGTATTAAAACTTGTAGATAACTTAGGCTGGCATGGTTGAGAGCATGTAACTCCAAAATAGAGTTTATCAAATCTGTAGTTATTTTGAATAAAAATAACCATATACTCCTGATTTTGAAATTTTATCAAAGAATTAAATTGTAGCCAATCAGCTAATCCAAACGACCTTGAAATTGGAGTACCAAAAAGACAATAACAACACAAACAATACAATGAATATTTATAATAGTCATAAGTCAATTCCTTATATTTTTTTATTACTGTTGATAATGAAAAATTCCCTAAAACTTTATCTGTTTTTACATACAGACATTAGTATTCCATATATTATATTTGTCCAACAGAGCAACAGTTCATCATCAAACACTAAATTCTTCCCCAGCTTTCCATCAATCATGTGATCAAACAATTTTATTAATGAAATAAGCTGAGTAATTATTAAATTAAAAAAACATACGCATTGTAAAAAAATTCACACACAACGCACGCTAGAACAAACTAGTTTGGTAAATGTGTGGTTCTAAAACAATAATAAAAGACAATAATAATAAAAGACAAATTGGGAGACAATCAACAAACAACTATTTCCACATTAGAGCCAAGTCTTTGACTTTGACTTAAAAGCAAATTGTAAACCTCGTCCCTAGTAGGTGGCAAACTATATGGCTGATGTTGTCCCCAACGACCGTCTCCTCTATATGGTTTTACCATGACATTCACAACCATTCGCTTGAGTGAGATGCAACTCTCAAGCAAATATATAATTAGTTCCATCTCATTTGATCTATCAGTAATTCCACTTATCTCTACTTCTTCAAGTTCCAAATGAGGATGTTCACCCTCAAATCTTCCGTCAGTTGTGCACACAAAATCCTTGCCACCAAAATATATCTATAATCAAGATTGAAAACAAAATAAATTATTCATTTTTCCAGTAAAAATAGGGATAAGTACAATTTTGATCCCTGTAATTTTGCCTTTTGACAAAACCAGTTCTGTGATTTTTACAATTAAATAAATTTATGATTGAAATTTAATATTATATTAACTTTTCTCATCAAATAATGATAATATTAATTAGAATGGTACCAAAGTGTAAAATAATGTGAAATATATGGTACTTAAAAGGCAAAAAAACCACAAGATTATTTTTGCCAAAAGGTAAAACTACCGGCATTAAAATTGTGCTTATCCCATCAAAAAAACATACAAGAAATATGCAAAGACTCCAGTAAAGCATTTGTAAAAGGAAAAAAAAAATTCAAGTAGAAACACATGATAAAAACTTACAGAAAGATGAAATTTCTTTAGAGTAGGACAAGCATTTAGAATGTGCATGATCGGAAGAAAATCATAACCATAAGCAAATACAGCACACATCTCCAATCGTTTGAGATGCTTGAATGTAGCCACACTTTCTGGCACAAGCTCCTACATAGAAAGCAATATAAAGTTTAGATCAGAAGATCAAATAATTAAGTCCCTTCATATCATAAAATCATATATCAATTAAAATTTTCTTGAGTTCTCAGAACATACCAAAGGTTGGAAACTTAAAGACAGATTTTTGAGATTGGGAAGATAATCTGCGAGTTTAGAAAATGCATAGCGAAAGCCCTCATGGACGTCATCAACGAACTTCAAATGTACATTCTCCAATGCAGGAAGATTGACAAATGTGAAGTATCTTGCCCCAAGACTAATGTGCTCAAAGGTTTCAAGTTTTTCAAGAGATTCAAGTTGAACAGTCCCATAGCCACAACAATCAAAAACAAGCAAGGATTTAAAACAGGATAATGGACCCAATACGTGAAAATCAGCGCTGAGCATGGTACATTCCTTGAGCATCAAGGACTCAAGGTTCAAGCAACCAGAAAGGACATTGTCCAAGTGTAAGTTTAACAACCTTACGCAACTGATTTCAAGAGTCTTCAAAGAATTAAATTGTATTGAATGGGCAGGAGGAGGAGTTAAAGTACAATACTTTAAATGGAGATGTTTCACTGGGTGGGAGAAGGTGAACAGGAAAATTGTAGTAGTCACTACAATCCTCGTGGTAGAAACTACGACTTGAAATATATTTACGTTCAAGAGAAATTGTCGCAACATGCCTCACAAGAGCAAAATTAATCCATTGATCAATATGAGAAGCAGAGTCACTCTTAAGGCCAAAAGTAACCTGGAAGGTGTTTATCTTAGGGTTATTGTAAAGTTGCAGGAATTGGGTAACCCCCTTCAAGAATTTGGAATTATGGGTCGAGAAAATCTCTTGAAAAGACCCATAGCCATCAATTTTATTATTGTAAAAGCACCAAGGGTTTACATATTCCTTAGTATAATCAAGACCAACAACAGAAAGAAGATGAAAGTGAAGGTGGGACGAGGATGAGGAGATAAACCTTCATCGACGGGACAATATCCTAGTCCTAACAGCTTCTCTCATGCTCAAAAAAGAAAGAATGTACGACAGAATGTCATCAGGCAAATTACTGATACGATCATCGTCACCATGTCCATTACTATCTACTCTCATAATCCCGATCCTCTAGTAAAAAGAAAAAAAAAAAAACAAACAAAAGCATGTCAGATAGAAATATGAAAACTCAATTCAATTCAATTGCACATACCATATTACTACGTTTTCCCTGGCTCCCCGTCATGACTGAATCTTCAAAGAGACTTATAATCTGCAATTAGGGATTTGATTTCACTTCCCTGAAACTCCACCGGAGCCAGTTTTGTCCCCTCGTATTTCTTTGTTCGAATTTGGGCGGAGAATGGATCTCGTAGAGTCCAACTGTTCCGAAAATTCCAACTTAATTTTTCCGTTATTTGATTTTTTTTGCCCGAACCATGAAATTTTTTTTTGGATGGGTCGGCAAAATTTAAATTAGTACCGACAATTTAATAAAGTTATATATATATTATAAAGAATAACATTATATTGTAAAGACTTTTGTAATAATTATATTCATTTTATTAATATTTGACCTATTAATTTAATAAATAATTTAAAATAATGTCATTTTAATTATTTCAAATAAAAAATTATACTCAGAGCATCAAATTATTTTAAATCAGAAAAATAGATATTAAATTAATAAATAGCATTTCTGAATATTATAATATAATTTATTTAGAAAAATTTAAATTCATCTTCAACAATAAAATTATAGTATAATATACTTTTTTAATAGGTATGATGTTATTACTATTATTTTATGATATATATTATTTATATACATTTTTATAAAAAAACAATATAATGATTGTATGGTATATATATTAGAGTGTATTATAAAAAATTTTTAAAGTAAAAACTAATGATAAATAAAATTATAAAAATATTTAATTTATTATAAAATTATGAAATGATGTGTAGTTTAATAGTTTTATTCAAATTATATCTCTATTTATTTTTTAAATCGCAAAAAAATAATTTCCAAATCGAATTGAATTGAAAATTTTAATCCAGATAAGAACCGAATTGAACCAAAAATATTAATTCCTGAACTGTATTGAACTAAAAATTTAAAGCAATTATGAAGGATTGATTTTCAAATCTCCCATATTTTAGAGCGACTTTGGAGAATTTCATTCTCCAAATTAGACCAAACCGTGTTCACCCCTAATTTAATTAAGATAAGAATAAAATTATTATTATTATTATGGATATTTATTATTACCTGCTTAAGATTTGACCATAATTACTACTCTATCACTTATTTTTAAAAAATAACTAAAAACTCATTTAATTTTATATTCGCTAAATAATTTCCCCGTTAAATAAGAGTTAAATGATATATATATATATATATAAAATTTACTCTCAATACCTAATTAAATTCATAATACTATACCATATTTAATTAATTTTTTTCAAAAAATTCATTCATTTTTTTTCTTTTATACTGCTATAATATTTAAAATAATATAAATAATGTTAATTAAATTAAATCACATTACATTAAAAATTATAGCTTCAACAAAAAATTTTCTTTTTGTTGAAAAAATTAACTAAAATAAAAAAAAGATATATATATAACACTTAATTAACTTCTTGTTTTCAATTTTTAAAAAAAAATTAATTTACCTTTTATACACTATAATAATATTTTAAAATAATTAAAATTTTAAGTTATGATTTACTTAAACCAAATCAAATTAAATTAAAATTTAACAAAAATTTTCATTAAAAATAAATAATCTAAAAATACATGATGTGTATTGTTCAAAGCCTCTAAGCTTGTCATGGTGAGATATCACAGAAGTAGGTGCATACCTCGGGCAGAGTGCTCATGAATGTCTAAACATACTAAAAATCTTTTTATTTTTCTGTTTCTTATTCTTTTTCATACTAAAAAAATATTTTCCGATCCTTGTTGGATAAGGTTTTATAAAGTTTGCAAATATTTTAGACATGTTTAATTTAGTTGTCAATAGCAATTGATAATTAATAATATTTGCTAGTAGTTAATAACAGTTTCATTAGCTATTATTATTAGTGTATTAAATGACCAAAAAAGATATAATATATTTTTTAGTTATATAAATTATTTAAAAATGGTATATAGTAATTAATAATAATGTATTATCTTTGATTTATATATTATATAAATATTATTGTCTATTTTTTAAAATAATTATAAGTATAAATATTATAAATATTTAATTATAATTTAAAATAATATATATTTTGTTATGAATAATAAAAAATTAATTACATATATTTAATTTAAATGGAGTTATTTATTGTTATTTATATTTAATAAGATTAAAATAGTCTAAATAAAAAATATATACAAATCACCCATTTCTTTGAATAAAAACAGTTATTAGTTACTAATTCTAGAATTTTACATTTTATCAGCTGTCTTAATTAGTTAATTTAAATGTTCTCGAGATATGGATATTAAAAAAATATAAATTAAAATTTAATACTTAAAATAAAATAAACTGAAAGTTTGGTGAATACCAGTATATTTAATTCATAAAAATTACAACACAAACAATGAAACGAATATCTATTATGGTCAATTCTTGATATTTGTTCTTTAGTATTGATAATGAAAATTCCCTAATTCTTTATCTGTTTTCACATGCCAATATTCCATATATCTGTATTCCATATATTTATATTTGTCCAACGGAGCAAGAGTTCATCGTCAATCACTAAATTCTTTCAATCACTCACGATACAGATAGCTTCCGATAACTTTTCGATAGCTTTTTTACTGTTCCAATATCCTGTCCAAATTAAATCTCTTCCGGTCTTTGTGATTCTATTAATTTTCTCCTCTTTCTATAATCCTTTCTCTCTTTTCTATGAGCATTTTATCTTGGAACTGTAGGGGATTAGGTAATCCCATTACTGTCAAAGCCCTTAAAAAATCCATTTGTAAATACAAACCTCAACTGGTTTTTTTAATGGAAACCAAGCAACTTACCGCTTGTCTGGCATCATTAAGATCGTGTCTTGGTTTCAATTAGGGTAAATATGTTGAACCAGAGGGTCTCTCGGGTGGTCTTTCTTTATGGTGGAATGATGAATGGGGGATGAAAATACAGCATTTATCAAGGAACTTCATTGATGCCTTAATAAATTTTAAAGGAACGTGGCATTTCATTCAAGAAGAGAAGAAAGATTATTAGTTTGGGAACAAATAAAACTTTTGGATCAGGGAGCTGAATCACCATGGATCTTCGTCGATGACTTTAACTCTTGACTCTTTTCCCATAAAAAGAAAGGCAGCATTCACCTAAACCTTAGTCAATGTAATCCACTTAAGCAACTCTTCGATGAATGTAATTCAGTAGATCTAGGGTTCATGGGAGATCTCTTCACTTGGCATAACAAGCAACCCGGATCCCGTAATATCAAGGCCAAACTAGACAAAGTTGTTGCAAATGCAGAATGGAGATTACTTTTTTATCATGCTCAGGTAATACATGAGTCGTATATTGGATCTAACCACAGATAATTAATAGTCAATTTGTTTAATAGAAATCCCCGACTGATTAGGAGAATCAAATATGAAGGCAAATGGGAACTTTAACCCCAATGGAGAGAACTAATTGCTAACTCTTGGATAAGGGATAATGTAATAACTCTGTATTTTAAATAATATTAAACTATTTTGAGATATGCAGTGTTGATAAAATTTTAATTTTTTATATGTTATTGTTATTATTTGTAAATATTATTTATTTATTTTATTTTAAGAATTTTGTTTACATAAAATAATTTATTTAGGAGTTCTATTATTTTAATGCGTTAAAGTTATTATTATTATTTCATTGTTAATATTATTATTATTCTTATTATTATTATCATCATTATTATTATTGTTATTTTATTAAGTTTAGTAATATTATTATGTGTTATTGTGCTATGTATATGTGTATATATATGTGTTAACTTTTTAATTAATACATTTATATATATAAAAAAAGGGGTCAAAGGCTATATATTTTCGGGTCAACTCATTTTCTTTCTCCCTCTTTGTTTTTTTCTTCTTCTTCCTTCCATTCTTCCCCTATCACTATGCCACTAGAGCTACCACCTTCAACCACCCATCACCGTCGATCCCTCTCTCCCTCCTCTACTTTCCCGTCACCTTTGGACCGTCGGACTGCCGCCTAGAAGCTCAGAATCAACATCGACAATAAGAGGAGCTCCACTCCAGCGACTTCATTTTCGGCCACCTTAACTCCACCTTTTGGTGTCAATTGACTCCTCTTAGACCGGTCAGTCCATTTCCAAGATCCGTTCGAGCTTAAATCCCTTTGTTTTTGAGTTTTAGTTAGATTTTCTTTTATGTCTATTTTGGGTTTTATTTTTTTTGAGCTTGATATTGATTGATTCATGAATTCTTGCCTTACAAATGTTGTTCATGGTAACTTTAGCTTCTCAAAAATATATTTTTTTAATTTTTTTGAATTAATTTGAATTATGGGTAATTTTTTATTATTTTAATATTAAAATATTGAATTTTTGATAATTATGTTAATTAGTTTTAATAAAAATTTAGTTAAATTAGTGTTATTAATTTGAGTTAATAATTTTAGAATTTATAAAATAATTTTTAGTGAATTTATATAAATTTTGAGAATATTATTTGCAATATACGAATATTGAATTAATGAGTTAATTGTGTATTTTTGTTGAAATTATAGTTAAATAATATGTTTTAAATGATTTTAGAATTATATAAGGTATTAAAATGATTTTTATAAATTATTTACTATTTTTAACTAATTAAAACTAATTTTCAAAAATTATATTCAAATACTATATTATTTACTATTTTGGTGATTAAATGGATTTTTAAATTACTTTTAATATGTATTTAAGCTATATGAGTATAGAAAAGTGAATTTTAATATTATATGTTGAGTTATTGAAAATTTTGATTTTGATTAATATTATATAATTATTTGAGATTTTTATTTAATTATTGTGAAAATAATTATATTTAGTGATTTAATGTTCAAATATATTATATTTTGGTATTTTACGGATATTTATGGAATTTAATGATTTTTTAATATATTTATTTTTTATATTGATTTTTGGTGATTTATGAACCTCGATTGGGAATTTGTGCAGTTCGAGGTTTCAACCCGAGGTGTTGAGCTTTATGGTATTAGAAGTGTGTTTTCTTTGCAAGATTAACTACTATCAGTAGAGAGATGTCCATTTTACAGAAGATATTTTATCGAATTTTCGATAGAATTCTCGTAAAATGCAATGTCGGGTGTAGGTGGCGGGGTTTAGTATGCGCCCAAGTGTTTGACGACCACAGCACTGTGTGGGCTCGAGGCCCACTAGGAAATACGATATAGGTCTTGGGCCTATTCGGAGATAGAGTCACCACCTGGATAAAAGCCGAGACACACTGTACAACAATTGGATCACACGGAGGTTCCCAGAAGCCGTCATCAGAGATCGGGTTCGAAAACTGGGTATGAGCATTTAAATGCTCACTCAACCTTGCAGTTGGCCTCCATTTGTGTTTTGCATTTTATTACCATTTAGTTATTTAATTATTTAATTATTTCCTCATTTACATTCAAAATTGAACTTACCTTTATTTACTTTCCAAATTTTATAATTAAGTCCAAGTTTGCACATTAATCCAGTTTATGCTTTTGAGTCCCGACATTTAGCAAAAATAAAATAAATAATAATTTACAATCATACATTCAAAATCAAATGGGGGAAAGGGATTAAGGATTACAACGCTTTTAGGCTAAAGAAGAGAATAATATATAGAAAATAAACTAAACATAAACCGAAGATAAACTGATAAGTAACATAAATGAGGTAATATAAAAGGGATACCTAGCAAAGGTGACTGTTCAATGATGGAAATCATCGAGTAATTCCTGCAAATAACACATAGTTAGACCTTCCTTTCAAAAAAAATGAAATCACATATAACGATATTTACAAAGAGACTCTATAAAAGGCTTCTTACATTATGAACTAAAGAAAGCATCAAACAATCAAGATTAAATATCATCACGTAATGATGCAGGCATGTTTAAGGTCAAAAGAATACATATCAAAACGGACATCACGATGAGCATTAATAAAAATGAAGCTAAAAGCAGGTTAAACCTGTCAATGTGGCGATCGCCTCATCAATAGGGATCCCTAATATCTCTAAGTCAAAAGGCATATAACACACATAAACAAAAGGAAGACTTCCTAGAGGCCTATCAATAATGAGGCGATCGCCTCATCCGTCGCCTGATCAACAGGCCGGTTCTGACTCTCAAACATTCAGACTTCTACTTTAAGTAACAATATATGCACATACACACTCTACAAGCATCAAAACTGTAACTAAATGCAAAAGTATTCAAAGATCACATCAGTAAAATAGGATTTTAAAGCAAGATAAACTAGAAATATACTCAAAATATACTAATGATTAGTTACACACAAGCAATAACACACATAATAAAGAACATATTAAGTTTGAGTGCAAGTTTTCTACCAAAATGAGAGACCTTTAGAGATGTCTTTTTTTATAGTGATCCTTGCTAGGATGTGATCTCTACTTTTGACATAAGCTTCTTCCTTCTTTTCTTAGGAAAAAGTGGACTTCTTTATTTTAATCTCTCCCCCTTTCTTGAGGAAGTTTTTTTTTTTGCTTTGCTTTCCTCTGTTTTTTTCAGAGTTCCTCTCTTTATTTTTTCAATAATAGCCTCTCCCCCTTTATTTTTCTCTCTCTTTTTCTTTTATTCCTTGGCTTCCCCATGCCCCTAAGCCCTTTAGCTCATTATGAGCCTCCATAGCCTTTTTCTCTTCCCCAAAAATCTCTTTCTCATGTAAGAATTAGGTCTGGAGGTTGGGGCCCACACCACTTGGCCACTATGGTTACAGTTGCATTTAATACAGCTGCAAGTGGGCTGCCATAGAGGCGGCGCCTCTTCGATGAGGCAATCGCCTCATTGCACTGAGGTGACGCCCCTTTGGCCTGGGCCTACGTTGGGCCAAGTGAGCTTGGGCCAATTTTGGATAATTGGGCTAGGTTTTGGGCTTTTTAGGCTTTAGGTTTTCCAGTCCACTTTCCATTAGAGATTCAGACTTCATTCTTATGTCCAAGTTTCACATTCTCATCATCAGGCTTGATAATGGGCCGATTAAACTAAACATCCCTAATTCGTCCCCTAACATGGGCTGACCAAATCGGGTGTCTATGGTTTACCCCTTGATTTTTTAAAAAAATCAAATGCATGCAACAATAATTTTTCAAAAAATCACATGCACAACAATAATCAAATAATAAGATAAAAAAACATACCTGACTCTTGGGGTCTTACCCGAGAGATGAATCCTTCAATTCTGAAACATAACTATGATCCTCGGGTTTTTCTGGCCCGATCAACCACTCATTAATATTGGATAAAGAAATTTGAAAACTGTTGACCTTGGGTTTTCCTGGCCTGATTACTGTTTCACTGGGGACATACACTTATGGGTTTTCCTGGCCCAACCATCAATTACTTGAAACATGATTCTCAGGTTTTCCTGGCCCGATCATCACTACACACAAACTCGATTCTCAAGTTTTCATGGCCCGATCCTCACAATACTGAAACTTGATTCTCAGGTTTTCCTGGCTCGATCCTCACAACATAAAAAACTTGATTTTTGGGTTTTCCTGGCCCGATCCTTGCAACACTTAAACTTGATTCTCGGGTTTTCCTAGCCCGATCCTCACTGGGGATGTGGTTTTTAGATTTTCCTGGTTCAATTATCACTCCTCCAAGGACACAGACTTCTAGGTTTTCCTAGCCCAGTTGTCATTCACTTTTGACTTTGGCGATATTACCAGAACAACCATCTCAACCTTATGAGCTTCGGGGATTAAAACCCGAACAACCCTATCTTTTAAGCTTCGGGGATTCAAACCCGAACAGCTCTGCCTCTGAGCTTCAAGGATTCAAACCCAAACAACCCTGTCTTTTGAACTTCGAGGATTCAAACCCAAATAACTTATCTTTAAGCTTCGGGGATTCAAACCCTGTCCTTAAGCTTTGGGGATTCAAACCCGAACAACCCTGTCTTGTTAACGGCATGGGTTTTCTTGGCCCACCTTTTACAGTCATTCATTCATTTTTCATTCATTCATTTAGAAACCCTACACCTTGCTCACTATAAAAATAACTTTTTCCTTATCTCCATTCCCTTTTTCTTTTTCCACCTTTCTTCTTTTCCTCTTTCCTCCTCTTGTACTTCTTGTACTCTCTGCATCTTTCCTCCTTTTACAGTCAATGGAGAATGAGAGGACACCCCCTGTGCCTGAGTGGGATCATATTCTGCCTTTTATTAGCGCTTTTGGGAGTTTGGGATTGACCCGAGGAGACTTGATTCCCCTTTGGCAGACTTAAGGTCCCACATCTGCTCGTCTGCATCTGAAGAGGTTAGTATCCTAAAATTTCCTGCAAAATCATGTTAGGTCAGTGATTAATCTTGTATAATTATCACTTTAGGGCATTATATAATTAATTAAATGTGAAATTTGTGTTTTAATTACCAAAAATCAAAAATCATCCCCATCTGCGCTTCGCAAAGGCGATCGCCTCATTGATGAGATGATCAACTTCTGCGAAGAGGCGATTGCCTGTCACTTTTTTGAAGAGCCGATCGCCTTTTTATGGTGAGGCGATCGCTTTATCAATAGGGCGAACCGCGTTATTTACATGTCCGTTCATTCTGAATTTCTTTCTGAAATCGTAAAATGCATAAATTTTACTTTTCCATCTCTTTGTTTGCAGCATGACACTCAGACATTCAAAGGTGCTAGGAATTTCCATGGAACTCAGGTCTCCTACAGCGAATTAATTGATGAGTAGAGGGATTAGATTCAGGAGATGAGGTTTGAGGACTTCGTACTCTCATTTCCATCTAAGCAGGGGTGCACGGACTATCAGCCACTACATGCCCTGATGGAGAGGTGGTTTAATATGAATCATACTTTCCATCTGCCATTCGGTGAGTTCACTTTGGACCAAATGTCGTTTGTCGCCATCATGGGGATTACCTGCGTCGGGGACCCTATCCCTTTTGATGCGAGTCTACACCAACTGTCTCTGGATAAGGCTATATATATCAAACGACTTTTGGGGATGACTCCTGATATAAAGGGACTTATACCCTTAAATTGGACTCGATCAGGAGCTTCTACAGCCGAGAGTGGTCTACGACAATGATTACTCCCTGTGAGATTGACCAGGTGGTGAAGGGCTTCTTGCTTTATCTGCTCGATACCACCTTCTTCACTGACACTGCCAGCTCCATCGACCTAATGTTCCCGCCAACTCTTCGAGATCTTGAACAGGTTTCCGTATTCAATTAGGGTAGCTGTACTCTGGCGTACTTGTATCAGAGTATGGACAAGGTGGTCCGAGGGGCTAGGAGATTATGTGGCTTATAGCATGCTGTTTTGGTACGTCATGATCCTCTTTTTCCTTATCTTGTTCTAACCCCTATTATTTACATCAGTTTTCTTAACTTCTCTTGTTTTATTTTTCTAGGTCTGGGCTCTGGAGTTAAAGTTGCTTGTGGGCATTACGTGAGTGGGGGACCACTTCCCAATCCTCGACAGGTGGGGTGCCAACTGCGTCGTGAAGAGGCATCTTACATGAGTTCACATCCATAAACTGCACTTGAACTCTCTGACACAGGATGTGGTACCTATAAAGCATAACCTTTCTTATTAGTAAATTATGCATATTCAACTCACTTACTTATTAATATCTCCCTTATCCCGGAAGAGGGTACTCCTTTGTGGCCCTGGATATCGATCTTGGTATTTGGGTGAGTGGGTCCTAAACTGGAGGAGAGGTGCCAAAGCGAGACGGGTTCTAAGGTCTCCTCCTGACAGTATGCTTTGGGCTTATAAGCTAGAGGCCGATGACCTCGTTCAGGCTATTGCAGGCTCACCAGCTATGGATCACATAGTTTGTGTGAAGAGCCGGTATATGGAGTTCGTTCGCTTCCACCTTCTGCTAACGGTCCCCTTTCAGGCTGCTTTCACCTCTCAAGTATATCCCTATCGGCTTTCCTTTTCTTATGAATTGACTGCATTCTCAACATGTTTCTCATGTATTTTTCTTCAGGCTACACTTGCTAGACCCATGGCCCCGGTTAGGTCCCGAGTACGGGAGAGAGAGCCCTTGAGGCATCGATTGGATCCCGACAGGGAGGAGACTTCTGCAGCTAGTGAGCAAGTTGGGCTGACTACTGCCCCTGGGTCTGAGTTCATCTCAAGCAACTTTATTCACATCCCTGACCCCTTTAGCCCGATGTTGGGTTCCTCCTAGAGAGTTTTTTCTTCAGTTCTTGACCTTAGATGAGGACCTGACCCCTGCATACACCCCTGGTGGTGCTACTCATGTAAGTTCTTTTCCTGACCTGCTTTCATTATGATTCTCAAACCAACCTTTAGTTTTAACATTTATTTTAATAATGTAGATTCCTCTAGAGTAGGGCTTCTATATGTATCACATGATAGAGACCCAGAGAGACTACATGTTGGAGATCACCTAGTAGTGGAGGGTAAGAATCTTTTTATTTTCTATATGTATACATGCTTGCATGGTTTACTAACCTGTGATTCATTTGAACATGATCGGGACAAGGCCAGCAGGTCGAGGATCGCCACCCTCGAGTGTCAAATTGACATATTTCAAATCGATGAGGATGACGAGGACAAAGATAGGAGTGGTAGCGATGCCGGAGGAGAGGCTAACCCTGAGGGTACTGGATCAAACGCTTAATGTACCGGGGTTGAAACTTGTGTAGTCTTTGAACAGTGAACACATAAATTTTGGTTTTTGATTTATAAATAGAATGTTTATAGAATTCATCGTTCTCCTCAATTAAATTCATTTATTTCTTTATTCTTCACATGTGAGCTAATTTCAGCTAATTACATATGTATCTGCCCCACTATATTCTAACTTGCACCTGTTTAGACTGCGCGACTCGAAGAAGTGCAATGGCCCATACTGTTGATAAGGCGATTGCCTCATTGAGCTCTGGTGAAGAGGTGATTGCCTCATTGAGCTCTGGTGAAGAGGTGATTACCTTTATCTGCTGAGGCGGCGCCTCATTGATGAGGTGATCACCTTAGCAGCAGGCAGTCCTGCCCCTTTAAAAACCCAAATTCTTGTGTTCGGTCCACTTCTTAAGTTCCCTTCATCTCTAACCTCGCATTTCTCTCTCCAAGCACCTCTAAAAGTTACAATCATGTTTAAATGGAGTCTAAGGCTGCTATAACTGATCTTGAAGGGTCTAGACAATAAGTCTTAAACTAGGTTAGAACCGTTTCACCTTCTGGTCTTCAAATCACTCCATACTAGGAGAATCAACTTCCCTTTCCTCCATGCCATAGTTTAGTTTTGGGATCCCCATAAACATGTTTTTTAATTCAACACAATAGAAATATGTCCCCTGCCGGAGGAATTCGAGGCAATTCTCGACTATCATACGGACTCTACTTGCCAACTTGCAATTCCTGACCTTGAAAATCCAAATTCTCACTCCATTTAGCACCAAATGGCTCATATGTTCAACCTTCCACCCTGGTTTTCTCATCACTGTATCTTTAGTTCAGAAATCAAACTGGAGTTTTTCCTCGAGGTCACTATGAACGTGGACAAAGAAGAAACTTATTGGCCCCACATGGTAGCCCTCTGTTTGTATGCTCAATTTCTGTTAGTTTCTCCCTCAGGATACTGCAATTCAAAAATATTTTCCATCCTTGATCAAGTGGAGTCAGGGTTCAATCCTTGCCCTCTCATCTTAGCAGAAACTATCATTAGATTAGACGACTTCACGAAGACATGACGATTCTCAGGAAGTCCATTCCTGTTAGAGGTAAATTTCTCATTGTCCCTTCCTAACTTTCAACTGTCATACTATTTGCATCTAATCATTTATAAACCCACAAATGTGGTTTTATGAAAAGTTAGGCCTAATCAAACCTCCTCAAGACATCAGACGCTACAAAGCGAAACATTGCTGAATAAGAAAGCTACATCCCATTCCTACAGACATTCACGACTGGCTATCGACATTCCTTGATACATTGATCCACTGGATATGCCCTTAGTGGGGGTTACAACATGTGGCCATTCAGTCTTACACATAACAACACAATTAAGTAAAATATTATGCAGTGAAATAAAATCATAAATATCAAAATAATATTTCCACCAAATGCAATTAAATCAATATCCTCATCTCATATATAAATAAACTTTTAATACAAATCCAGTTTAAATATAATACAACACCCTTTAACAATTTTACAACTACTGCAGTGTCTAGATTAATAAAATAAAACTCAAGTGAGCAGTCTACATAATGAAGTCGGGGCGGAAGAAATCCGGCGTATGGGCCTGCTGCTGAGGTCTGATGAAGATGACTCTCCTAAAAAATAGTCAATAGAGGGGAGTCAGACCTCACTGAGTGAATTACTATAATATATATACATGCATACTAAATGACAATGCATATAGTCAATAGTATATATATAAATATATACAAGCAAATACACACAGATGCATTAAAATCATTTTTATATATTTATTGAAAATCACCGTTTATGAAGGATCAAATAGAACCCTAGAATATCGCAACCTCAAAACAGTGTTAGACAACACTCTAGCCATACAGGCTCACTTATTCCAAATATATTCACTTATTCCATTTGGACAGTAGACTGGCCTCGAGACACTAAGTCAACCGAACTCCAGCAATCTGACTGTCAGTGTGATTAGCCCCGAGACACTTGGTCAACCGAGCTCCAGCAATCACACTCCCAAATCAAATCTCACACAATAAATAATCAAATCCAATCAATATCCACAAATGGTTAGTAATATAGCCTAAATGCTATCAGCGTACCAGTACGTACTCGAACCTAGTGTTGCCCACTAGGTAGCACGCTCTATTGATATCATTCATTATTAAATATAAAACATACATTCACAAATAAATGATGCATGAATTTAAATAAAATAACAACAATAACCATATATATACTAGAAATATACCAAAAGTAAACCAGGTATATTTCGAGTATATGTACATCAAATAAATCCAATTAAATTACAAAATAAACTAGAAATATACTTAAAAACATTTTAAATATAATTCATTAATAAAAAATGCATATGGTTTAAAATATACCAATAATAAACTAAAAATAAACCAAAGTAAACTAAAAATAAACTTAACTACTAATTAAACCATTATGCATTTTTAGTCAAAATAAAACATAGATTTCTAAATCATGCACCCTAGAGCATATATATATATAGAATAGTAACTCACAAATTATTACGCTCCTCGAGATAGGTCCAATGGGCTTGGTCTACTAGGCCTTGGTCTCGACGCAACTAAATAAACAGATAACGACATGAGTCAGAATAAATCCAACAGAAGTTCTAAAGACTCGATTTAGATTACTAGAGACAGAATTAAAATGGGAATTCGACCAGACATCACATTTTACGAGAATTCTATAAAAAATTTGGCAGAACCTCCCCTGTAAAATGGATATCTCTCTACTCAAAGAGTAGAGTCGGCCCTGTAAAGAAACGCACTTCAAAAATAAACACAGAATTACAACCATAATGCCTCGGTCGGACTCCAAACTATAAATTACCAACCGAGGTCCACAATTCACAGAGTATTAACAAAATACCGAAAATGCCCTTATATAATAAAAATACATTTTATAAGTAGAAATTACGTAATTAACCCTAAAACACAGTAAAAACCGAGAAAAACTCATTTTATTAGAAAAATCGTATATTATATATATAATTGAAAATAATTTACGAAAAATAGTTTTAATTAGTTAAATATACCAAATAATTTTTAGAAATCATTTTTATGCCCTAAATAACTATTAAAACCGATTTAATTACATTTTTAGCCAATTTATTATAAAATTACCAAAATACCCCTATAGATATAAATATACTAAAATTAATCCAAAAATTCACCAAAAATAATATAATTGCACAAAATTAATTTTCTCAACATATATTTCAATAATATCAATAAATATACTCAATTAACCAATTAATTTCAATTAAACACATAATTAACCCTATTTTATCAAAATTACATAAAATAAATAAATTCAAAATAAATACATAAAAATTCACAAAAATCCCAAATAAATTTCTATAATTAATTTTAACACCTATAATTACCATAAAATACAATTTCATAATTAATTTAATTAATTTTCAAAAATTAAAAAATATTAATAAAATAATAAAAAATACCCAAAAATCAAAATAAATTCCAAAAATTATACAAAAATTCACACATAAATATTAAGCTACTAGGATCGTAGTTTGTGAAGGAATTTTTCATGAATCACAAAGAAAAGCTAAAAAAAATTCAAAAATCAATTATGGCCGAAATAGAAAAATTAACAAAAACCTTACCAAATCGAGTTTTAAGCTTAAAGGAAGCTTAGAATCGTCTTCTATGGCCTCAGAGGAGTTCAACGGCACTGGAATGATGAGTTTTGTTGGTCGGAATCATGAGGTGTGGAGGAAGAGACCAACTCTCGGCCAAATCAAGTTTCTCAGCTTCACCGGCGTCGAAGAGGGTGGAAGATAGTGTCGAAGCTGCTGAAGGAAGAGGGTGGACGTCCGAGAGGCACACCGACAGTAGTCGACCGGAGTTGCAGTGGGATGGGGGAGAGGTGGCGTCGGGAGGAAGAAGAAGGAGGGGGAGGGTATGAGTTGTAAATTTTACAAAGTTTATATATATATATATTAATAACTTTAATAATTTATTTTAAAATATATTAATATAATATTTAGAAAAATCACACACCACATATATAAAAATCAACTTAATATTATATATATATATATATATATATATATATATATATAACACATTAACTTAATACAACTATATAATATATGCATTCAAAATTAAAATAATTATTAAACCCTAAAATATTTAAATATAAGAATGTATATATATATATATATGTATTTTAATATGACAATTAAAATCATGCATGGATTCATGCGAATTCAAAAACTTATCTAAAATAATCAATATTAAATTATTTACATGTCATTTTCCCCAAAAATATAATTCCAGGAATAATTTTACGTAAAATACTTAAAATAACATAAAATAATTAAAAATAAATTTTAATTAAATAACAAACTCAAAAAATACCATGAATATTTACAAAAATTATTAACACTGCATATCCCGATGCAATATAAAAATATTTAAAAACACGGGATATTACAGCGAGACTTTTTATAGAAAGTATTTCTTGAGCTTGTCTAAGTTGATGGGTTCTTTGAACTTGTTTCCCTCAATGTCAGACAAAATGGCAGTGCCTTTCGAAAATAACTTCTTTACCAGATGCGGTCCCTCACAGTTGGTCTTAAATTTTCCTTAAGGATCAGTCATGACTGATCTTGTAAGTTTCAACACCAAATCCCTTTCTCGAATCTTGTCTGGCTTGATCTTCTTATTATAGGTGTGGGATATTCTTTTCTGATACAGCTGAGAATGATACATAGCCTTCATCCTCTTTTCATCCAGCTATGTCAACTGAGCCAACTGACTTTCGACCCCCTGATACTCGGGGAGTTTAGATTCCAAAAGGACTCTTAATGATCTTATCTCGACCTCTATCGTCAAAACAGCCTCACACCCATAAACTAAAAAGTACGATGTGACTCTTGTTGAAGTTCTAGTAGTGGTTCGATACCTCCATAATGTGAATTGTAAGTAATCAGCCCAATCTTAGTAATTTTTCAGCATCTTGGCCAAGATCTTTTTTACATTCTTATTTGTTGCTTCCACTGCCCCGTTTGCCTATGGCCTATATGGAGATGACCTATGGTGCTCAATCTTATAGTCTTTCAGTAGTGTGGCTGTTTCTACTCAAAATTGAATGCCATTGTCTGTAACTATATGGTGTGGCAATCCATATCTGCAGATTATGTTCTTTTCAATGAACCTCGACATCTGCTTCGACCCTACCGGAACATAAGATTCAACCTCAACCCATTTGGAGAAGTAGTCGATAGCCATAATGATATACTGATGGCCATCAGTTGCTTTTGGCCTTACCTCTTCTATGATGTCAATCCCCCCTACAGGAAACGGCTAAGGAGAAGTCATTCCTTGAGCTCTATAGACGATAAGTGGCTAACATCACCATAAGTTTGGCAATTGTGACATTTCTTTATAAATCTAACATAATCTGGCTCTATGGTGAGCCAAAAGTACCCTTGGTGGGCTATTTTCTTTGCCAAGATGGTTCTATTCATGTGTGGCCTGCACACCCCTTCATGAATTGTTTCCATAAGCTTCTGGGCTTCATCCTTATCAACATACCTAAGGTGCACCCCGGCTGACATTCTTTTGTATAACATTCCGTTGTGACTTATGAATTGCCAAAATAACATTTGTAAGGATATTATTTCTTTCTTATCAGCGTCATTCAGAAACTACTAAGTTTCTAAATGCCTTTGTAAATCATAGAACCAAGGTTTCTTAGTAGCATCAACTGGCATCACTCTTACCTCTTCGTAATAGGGGACTCGAGACTTCATGAGAATTAAGGGTCTGGCTTTTAGTTGTTTCCCACTTTCCCACATGGAGGCCAGTGTGGCTAGGGCATCAACTACCTGGTTTCCTTTCCTTGGCAAATGGATAAATTTACACTGAGTAAATGAGCACAAGATGGTGGCCAAGTATTCCCAGTACAGCCGTAATCTGTCTTCTTTTATCTCTCATTCTTTGGTGGCTTATTTTATAACTAGCATGGAATCCCCATAGACAGTAACATTTTTTGCCCCTGCACTGCGCAATGCCTCTAAACCAAAAATGCAGGCCTCATATTCTGTTTGGTTATTAGTTGCTTCAAACTCAAGTCTCTTTGCTATTGGGATCTTTTCTCCTTCTGGTGTAACCAAAATTACCCCTATTCTGGCCCCCTTGTTGTTAACAGCTCCATCAAAGTACATTTCCCAACCTTGTATCTCTATCACCCCTAGATGCTTGTTAGGTGTCACGACCTAAAACTAGGAGTCATGACAGGCGCTAAGGAACAGGAATTCTTTCGAATTTGGAACCCGTAGCAAGCCTAAGAAAAATAAAAACATGCATTTCATAAATAAAAGCATGACTGAATTAAAATTTTTTGAATAAAAATACAAAAATAAATACTCAGTATCTTTTTATAAATAAATATATATTCATACAGTGTTCAAATAAAATTCCCAGAGTATAAAGTATCAGACAAAACACTACTAAACTGATACAATAACATTACTATTACAGTTTCTAGAATACAAATCAGAGTTTAAAATATACATTTACATAAAATAGCTGGAATGAAAGAACATCGGCGAAGAACTCTACTTCTAAGGTCTGACGATATAAGATCTCCTGAAAAAAATAATTGAGGGGGGTCATACCTTACTGAGTGAATTATTATACTATATATACATGCATCTAAACCATATCCACTCAAGCATTCTTATATATATATATATATAAGTATATTCATGCATTTCACACAAATGCCAAACTCTGCTTTTATAAATATAATACATGCAGAAAACATTTATTTTAATACATGAAGGATCAAATAGAACCCTATTAATCGCAACCTCAATCAATCATATCATCACTCTAGCCATACAGGCTCACTTAAATCCAAATAGATCACTTATTCTATTTTGGATAGTAGACTGGTCCCGAGACACTAAGTCGACCAAGCTCCAGCAGTTTAATTGTCAGTGTGATTGGCCTCGAGACACTTGGTCAACCGAGCTCTAGCAATCACAACATCAATCACATCACATCTCAAACAATCAATCAAATCATCAAGCATATCATTATTACCACAAGTAATTCCTCACTCAAACCTAAATCTATCGCACCGGTATGTACATGGTCCTAGTGTTGCCCACTAGGTAGCACGTTCTATTGATATCTTACATTTAAAATAAAACATTCATATGGACAAACAATAATGCAGAATAATAAGCATAATAATAAAATAAACCATATATATACTAGAAATATACCTACAATAAACTAAGTATATTTCGAATATATATATATGTCAAATAAGGTCAAATCAAATATGAAATATACCAAAGATAAACCAATGATATATTTAAAAACAATTAAGTATGAATTGATAATAAAACATACATTTATTTGGAAATATATCAAAAATATACCAAAAATATACTTAAAAACAATTTAAGTGTAAATCAATAATATGACTAGGAATATACCTAAAATATACTAAAAATACACCTTAAGTATACTAATTATTTAATAAAACAATCATGAATAAATATACATTTAAAACATGTATTTAATTTTGACCTATATCTAAAATATACTAAAAATAAACCTAAATATCTAACATACATATATTAAAAATAAACTTTAAATATATCAGTGATATATTAAATGTATATAGAAAATATGCAAACATATATATATCAAGATATACTAAAAATAAATCGAAAATATACCAAATCATATTATAAATTAAATTACTGTTTAAAACATATAATGAAAATGAAAAATCCTAAGTCATGTATCTTATATGCAATACATATATATACAGTATAATAACTCACTGTTTTGCGCTCCACGAGATAGACTTAGCGAGCCTGGTCCGTTAGGCCTCGGTCTCAGTGCAGCTAGAAAAATAAAATGGCAACAACCATCAGAATAAATTTCTAACTGTACGCTTCTAGGATTACTATAGAAAGACTCAAAAAAAAATTCAAAACTAGACTCCGACTGGTTGTCACATTTTACGAGAAATCTACTAAAATTTCAGCACAGTCTCCTTTGTAAAACGGACATCTCCCTACAAAAATAGGGCCGCTCCTGCACAGAAAACATACTTTTAAAATTTCAAAGCACAACACCTCGGGTTGAGACCCCCAAAGTCCACAAATCTTCAATCGAGATTCACAATACACAAACAAACAATATTAAATAGTAAAATAATAAAAATCATCAAAAACCCATAAAAATATTTAAAAACCTTTATTTTCCAATTAAAACATAAAAGTCTAATTTAAATAATATTTGAGAATAAAAAATTCATAAATGGAATAAAATTCCCATTTTACAATAAAATTAACATAGATTGTAAATAATATTTAAAATTACAATTTAACATCATTTAAAATAATAAAATACACATTTAGCCTCAAAATAATACATACACTTATTATTTACATAATATTCCAAAATTATCACAATTTTAACTAATAAAATCTCAAATATTGTATAATATTAATAAAAATTCAATTTTACAATTATTCAACATAACATAATAAAATTCACATTTAATTGTCTAAATAGCTTAATTATATAATAAAATTAGTTTAAAACCCATTTTATTTCCATAATAATATATATAATATATTATTTGAAAACAATTTTTAAAACATAGTATTAATTAATTAAAAATAGTAATTAATTTGTAAAAATCATTTTATTACCTTAAATAATTATAAAATCAACTAAAACCTAATATCTAACTATAATTAACATAAAATTACACATTTACACCCATGATACAAAATATCCAATATACTAAATAATTTCCTCAAAAATTATATGAAATCATAAGAATTATTTAATCAACATATAATATACTAATATCAATCAAAACACATATTTAACCAATAATTTCAACAAAAATATTTATTTAACTTAATAATTCAAAATACACATAAATTATATAAAATTCCATAAAAATTATTCTATCAACAAATAACATTCTAATATTAACTAAAATACACAACTAAACTCTAATTTCAACCAAAAATACACATTTAACTAAATATCCAAACTTACATAAACTATAAATATTTCTAAAAATTACAAAATATTCTCAAAAATTAATTTCTCAACACCAAAATTAATAACAATATATAATAACAATAATTTAACCAAATTCATAATTTAATTAATTAATTAACAAAAATACATTTTTAATTATTAAAATATTCAATAATTAACCAAAAATCAAAAAAAATCAGAAAAATAAATTAAAAATATCTAGGAGTAGATTAAGATGCATAGATCATCATTTCTAAAGGAAATTATTAAAAAAAAAATTAAACTTGAGCTAAAAAAAATAGAAAAAAATTTTGACATAAACTAAAAATTGATTAAAACTCACAAATAGTTAGCTTTGAGCATTGATCGAGCTAAAGAAGTTGAGCTCCTACCGTCAAAATGGCTCTGGCAACCGTTGAACCAAGCTGCTGCCATGGCTGCTTCCATCACTTCCGGTGAGAAGAAGATGATGGCGAGAAGAAGAGGAGAAGGAAAGGAGTTTATGGCAAGGTTCAGGGGTGGCAGAAGGTGGCTCGCTGGTCTGTACAGGAGCTGGGAATTTTTACGGAAAGAAAAGAAGAAAGAACAGGAGGAAGAAGACAGCATCGCATAAGAAGAAGAGGAACAAAGGAGTTAGCCCACAAAAATGACATTCCTGACCCTTATATATATATATATATATATATATATATATATATATATATATATATATATATATATATATATATATATATATATATATACCTGCCTAGGTACACACACACATGCGCAATAATATACACAATATAAAATTAACAACAACTAAAATTTATACTATTAATAAAATAATGATCATAATAACATTAAACAATAAAAATAATACTAATGATAATAATAATGAAAATAATAATAGCCATGATAATAAATACACACATTAAATAATGCTTACATAAGCAATTAAAAATAAATAATGATGATTACAATACAAATAGTATAATTTATTAAAAATACTAATATCCTTAATACTAATATAAAAATTTAATAATAAAATCAATAATGTAGGTTGATAAAAATAATAATGTATATAAGTTAATATTATTAAAATATTACCATATGAAATAATAAATGTTAAAATAAAAAAATTTACATTGAAATTATTATCAAACATAAAATAATAAGTATTAATCATAAAATAGCAAAATAAATAAATTTAACTTTTAAATTTTATTAACACTGCATATCTTATTACTTAATAAAATAATTTAAAAATCAGGGTTATTACATGAGGAAACTCCAACTTTCACTCCTGGTTGTCATCTATTGGGTTTATGCCAAGAAGTCTGCCACTGCTCTTCCTTTCACCGTCTTTTTGGCTATATACTCTGTGTCAAACTCTGTGAGTAAAACGAGCCACCTAGCCAATTTTCCTGTAAGAGACAAGGTCTGTTGGAGGTACCTAAGGGGATCATGTTTAGAAACCACCTACACATTATATGACTAAAAATAGTGTTAGAGTTTTTTCGTCGCCGAAATTATTGCTAGGAATGTTTTTTCCACCAAACTATAAATAGTTTCGTAGGGCAGAAGCTTCTTACTCAAGTAATACACAACATGCTCCATCTTTTTTTCATCTTCCTATGCCAACATTGCCCTTATTGCATCCTCCTCAATTGCTAGATACAAAGTTAATGCTTTACCCAGTCTCAGTGGCTGTAAAACAGGAGGATTCATCAAGTAATCCTTGATAGCTTTAAAGGCTCATTGACATCCTTCATCCGACACAACAGGTTGGTCTTTCTTTAGAAGCTTAAAGATGGTTACAGATGACTGTCAATTTAGCTATAAATCTGCTGATATACTGTAAATGCCCCAGAAACCCTCAGACCTCTTTTTCATTCTTTGGTGCAGGCATATCCTTGATTGCTCTGATCTTATCTGAATCCACTTTTATTCCTTTTTGATTGACAATGTATCCCAACAACTTCCCAGATGTGACCCCAAAAACATACTTTTTCAGGTTCAGTATGAGATTATACTTTTTTGCCCTAGCCAGAAACTTGTCTAGTGCTTCGAAATGCCCTTCTCTAGTTGCAGACTTCACCATCATATCATCCATATACACTTCTACCTCTTTATGGATCATGTCGTGCAACAAAGCGGTCACCATCCTCTAATAAGTGGCCCTTGCATTTTTTAATCCGAAAGGCATCACTTGATAATAGTACACACCCCATTCGATGATGAAATATGTCTTCAATTTATCTATTACTACCATCATGATCTGATTGTACCCCCAAAATCCATCCATGAAAGAGTACATTGTGTTGGAAGCTGCACTATCAATTAACGTATCGATATGCGGTAGCAAAAAGTCATCCTTTGGGCAGGCTTTATTCAAATCTACACACACTCTGACCCTCCGATCCTTCTTAGGAACAAGAACTATATTTGCTAACCACTGAGTTTCCTCTACTACTTCTAGGAACTTTGCCTTCAGTTGCTTTTTGACCTCTTCCTTAACCAAGAGAGCCCATTCTGGCCTTAACCTGCTTTGCTTCTACTTTATTGGCGCTATATGAGGGTATGTGGGGATCCTATGTTCTGAGATCTCCTTATCAATTTCGGGCATGTTTTCATAACCCCAAACAAATACTTTCTATCTCTTTTTCAAGATTTCTTTCATTTTTTCTCTCTGACCATGAGTTAAACCAAAAGCAAGCAATATATTTTTAGGATTATCATTTGTGCCTAAATTAAATGACTCAGTTTGCATGGAACTAATGTCAAACATATGCATGAAATAATCATCACAAATAGAATAAGCATTAGGAAACACATCACATAAATAAGCAAACTCAGACTTCATTGCATTCACTTTTGAAAAGAAAAGATCGTCAATCTCAAATAAAAAAGCAAAAGAAACATCAAAGTCATTATGAGAGGTATCTATGATGGAGTTGAGGACGTAGGTCTCAAAGTCAAGGTCTTTGCTTTGATCATCAATGCCTTTCTGCTTTGAGGTAGCTTTATCCTCTTTAAACTCCTCTTCAGCCAGTACCAGCTCCTCAGTAGGGACTTTTTCAACAGTGAATCCTTCGACATTGTTCATAAATTCAGTAAAAATTTTGAATCCCAGGATGACTCCCCCAGCCATCAGGAGAGGTTCTAGAGTCCCACTGTATAGGTGCCCGGTGCCTTCCTTCATAAAGATTTCCCATAAGGTTTTCTTTTGAACCATGGTCTCCTTCTCCTTTTCTTCAAATTGACCCCACACACTTATCTCTTCCCCAGCTCTGTCAGCCTCTTTGAATCCTAACTCATGCTTCCAAACAGGTACTTTATTTCTTACAAACCCTAAAGGTCCACTCTGATTTTTCCCCAATCCCATGTCGGGCAAAAATTTCATATTGAACATCATTCTCAGAACCTTTTCATCCATCTTATCCTCATAGATCACACAGATTTCAAAACTAGGGCTAAGGGAAATCTCCTTAGGGATCAACTTCGGTGTAACTATAGCAACTTCAATTTTAGCTAAGATGGTAACAACCTTTCCTTCATGTGGAAATTTAATCTTTTTATGAACAGTGGATGGAACGCAACCTAGAGGGTGAAACCATGGCTTCCCCAATAAAATGGCAAATGTCATGAGATATCAATCACATGCAAGTCAATCCAGACTTCTGTATGTCCCATTTTAACCAATGCCCTGAAAGTTCCTTCCACAGACCTCTTGGTGTCATCATAAGCCTTAATAACTACCTCAGAAGGCTTTAAGTCAACCATTATTAACCCTAGCTTCAACAAAATCTTCAATGGACACACATTGATGGCAGAACTGTTATCGACCATCACACATCAGGTTATCTTCCCTTTTACCTCAACTTTGATAAACAGAGCTTTGTGGTGATCCCTCACTTCTAGAGGTAGATCATCATTAGAAAATGTTATCATCCCTTGAGGAGTTTCCATTAGTGACTAGACCATCTGCTCTGGAGTAGAATTAGTGGAAATCTTTTTCTGATCTAACACCAGGACGAGGGCTTCCTTGTGATCCCTGGAATGCATAAGCAACTCCTAGACACTGGTAATAGTCTCTTTACTTTGTTCTATCTCCTTTCTCTTCTTTGCACCTTCTGCCCTTTCAGGCCCAGACTTGGCAACCTCATTTTCTTCTTTTTTTTCTTCGACCTTCCCCACATGCTGTCTTGGCTTACACCCCTCATTGTCCCACAAGTCAACTTGTTCTTTGCTCTCATCATCAGAACTCCATATGTTCAAGATGTGCACCTGTAACTCTATAGGTTGTTTGTTTAGCTCCAGGTTTTCAGGTTTGGTTTTTAGGGCATTATAAGAGACATCAATAAAGGAATTTAGGACTTGCTCTTCTGTTAGGCCAAAGTTAACCATCAGAATGGGTGCATTTAGTTGTAGTACATTTTGATAATTGGGTAACAGGTTGGTCTGTGTGTTTGGTTTTCTATTTTCTAGGTCAGTAATTTTGCTTGAGTCTATTAAGTCTTGGATTTCATGCTTTAACCGAGCACAACCATCTGTGTCATGTCCGATGGTCTTATGAAATTTATAAAAAAGTTTTGGGTTGGCTCTAGGAAAGGGTTATTGTAAAGCTAAATGTCGTAGCAGGTTCTTCTCAATAAGCTTATCAAGGACCTTGGACATAAGGCGTCCCAGATTTAAAAATCTTTGAGGCTGCCTAATTGCACTAACTTGTACATTGTTGGTTGGTGGTCGAATGACATGAATCTGAACATTACTACTTAAGTTGGCCCCCTCTTTGCCCCCAGATCCTCTTCCAAAGAATTTCTTCTCTTGAGCCAAATCTTACTCTTTTTGGACCCTAAATCTGTACAATTCTTCAAAGTTTCTAATTCCCAGATCCCTTAATTTCCTATACAATGCTAGAACACACCCTTCTATCGCCAGGACTAACTAGTTGGACTCAGTAGGCCTATGGCTCATCAAAGATAACTTTCCCCTCCAACGAGTCAGGTAGTCAGCAAAAGGCTCGTTAAAGTTCTATTTGGTATTCTACAGATCTCTCAAGGACACCTCCAGTTAAACATTAAGACCGTATTGCTTGACAAAAGTGACACACAATTCCTTCCAATCTAACTGAAAATGTGGTTCCAAGGTTTAATACCAATGAATTGGCATTCCCTCCAATGATATAGGTAACTGCTTGATAATTTGGCTCTCAGTTAGCTCGGTAACCTTCATGTAAGTCACATACTGCTTCAAATGCAAATGGGAATCCTCGGCACCAGTATATTTCTTCATGTCTAGGAATTTTAACTTACGAGGCAGCGGTTCATCACCCTTTTCCAGATTCAGATCATAATCTAAAGGAGCGACCATACCCTTCTCCTCCATCATCACCTGCATCTAGTTCATCACCTTAGACATGTTCTTAGCCCACTCAGTCTGACCCACATCTTCAGCTGGGATGACATTTCTTTGATTCACTGGATTGGCCAATGCTGTTACATCATCTTCTTCCCTCTCTTGAATTGGTATTTCCTCATCAAGATCCACCGGATCAATTGGCAGTGCATTAGGTGACTGTGCTGGCTAACTCTCTCTGATGAGCTTAGTAATTTCCCCTATCATTTCTCTTCTCATAGCCCAGGTTTCTGCCATTACTCCATCTTTTAACCATGTCCCAAATGCTTCTAGATCGAATCCTCCAGTCATTCTTATTTCTGAATTTCTGACCATATGACCTAAACTAGTTCGGACCCACCATGCTGAGCTTGAAGGATCTATAGTGCTGCAAAACAGTAGGTTAGAATGATGCATGATATACAGATCTATTTTATTTAAAAATTTAAGAAATAAAATGTCACACATAAAGAGATATACAAGATCAAAACATAAAGATTAAACGTGCAAACTTCCGCCCTTATTTCTCCCACACAAGTATTCAATGGCGAGTATCTTGTCCTAGGATTTTCGGCCTGAGTTTTAATTATCAGCGGGGGATAATAAAACTGACGTATGCAAGAAAACTCTCAAAATGATTCAGACAAGTAATGGTTCCTTTAAATAAAGCCCGAGTCCATTTCCTATGAGCAAAAATCCTTAACACCATAAACTCACTTGTTAAGGCCCATTTGAAATGGGTTATGAGTAAGCATGAGAGGCCTTTGTTGACTAGCTTCTTTATAATGGGCTTCGGTTGGACATGAGGGCCCATTTCACTTTGGACTGCTTATTGACAGGCTCAAGATTTATTTTAAAGGTCCATTATATGGCATAATACACATGCATATGGGAAAATTCCTAAGGATAGTTGCTAGGTCATTATATGGGCTTGAGTCTTGGGTAAAAATGCTTTGACTCTCATAACGATATACATCCATATACGTCTCCCCACTCAAGGGTCAAACAAAGTGGATTAGTACATGTCGTGAGTGACGATAATCAAATATTCCACCACCAGGTTTGAGTGAAACATAGGTAGCGAAGTACTAACTATTGTCGGGTTTATTCGGGACTAAAGTGCTCGTTGTGTGCAAAATGTGTAGCGAATGCATAAATGTAGGAAGAAATCATAAAATAACTAAAGATGATAAGATGATAAAATGCAAAACACTTAAATCAGTTTCTCTATCCCCAGTGGAGTCGCCATTGTAAGCGACGGGGTTTAGCGCGCGCCCAAGTGTTTGGCAACCACGGCACTATATGGGCTCAAAGCCCATGTCACGACCCAAAATAGGGGTCATGACCGGCGCTAGGGAACAGGAATTCTTTTGAATCCGGAACCCGTAGCAAGCCTAAAAATAAAATAAATCATGCAATAATAACAATAACCATAATATATATATGCAGCGGAAAATAAAAATCTTAAATGTAATAATAACATTTCATCACTGGATTTAAATAAATTCTCAACTCATCACATATATATATATCTTCAGTACAAATCCAGTTTCAATACAATACATCTCTTTAAAATAAAATACATGAAATCCAATACTTTAATTCACAACTACTGCAGTGTCTAGATAAAATAAATAAGACTCAAGTAGACAATTTACATAAAGAAGCCGGGACGGAAGAAATCCGGCGTATCGACCTGCTACTGAGGTCTGAAGAAGTTGACTCTCCTGAAAAATAGTCAACGGAGGGGAGTCAGACCTCACTGAGTGAATTACTATAATATATATACATACACATTAAGTGATAATGCATACAGTCAACAGTATATATCTAATGTATATATACAGGCAATTACACACAGATGCAATAAAATCATTTTTATATATATTTTATCTGAAAATCATCTTTTATGAAGGATCACATAGAACCCTAGAATATCGTAACCTCAGAAAATAGTGTTAAACAACACTCTAGCCATACAGGCTCACTTATTCCAAATATATCCACTTAATCCATTTGGACAGTAGACTGGCCCCGAGACACTAAGTCAACCGAGCTCCAGCAGTCTAACTGCCAGTGTGATTGGCCCCGAGACACTTGGTCAACCGAGCTCCAGCAATCACACCTCCAAACCACATCTCACATATCAAATAATCATATCAAACCAATATCCACAAATAGTTAGTAACATAGCCTAAAGCTATAGGCGTACCGGTACGTTCTCGGTCCTAGTGCTGTCCACTAGGTAGCACGTTCTATTGATATCCTTCATCATTAATAATGTAAAACATTCATTCACAAAAATAAATGATGCATGAATATAAATGAAATAACAATATAATCCATATATATACCAGAAATATACCAAAAGTAAACCAAGTATATTTCGAGTATATATACGTCAAACAAATCCAATCAAATTATAAATTAAACTAAAAATATATTTAAAAACATTTTAAGTATATTTTATTTACAAAACATGCATATAATTTAATATATACCAAAAATAAACCAAAAATATACTTAATATAAACTTAAGAAATAATCAATTTATTTATGCATATTTAATCAACATAAAATATGCATTTCTAAATCATGCATCCTAAGCATATATATATAGTATAGTAACTCACCTAATGCGCTCCACGAGACAGGTCCGACGGGCCTGGTCCACTAGCCCTCGGTCTCGGCGCAACTAAACAAACAGTAAATAATAGACATCAGAATAAACCCTAACAAAAATCCTAGAATTCAATCTAGAGTATTTAAGTACGGAAATAGAATTAGGGTTCGACCGGATATCACGTTTTACGAGAATTCTATCAAAAATTCGACAGAACCTCCCCTGTAAAATGGATATCTCTCTACTCAAAAGAGTAGAGCCGACCCTGCAAGGAAATACACTTCGAAAAATAGGCTCAACACAAATCCACAATCAAAATCCCACGGTCGGACTCCAAACTACAGTCCATCGACCGGGGTCCACAAACACAGAATAATTCTGAAAATACCAAAAATATCCTTACAGCATAGAAATACATTTTATACGTAGAAATTACATAATTAACCTTAAAACACTGTAAAAATCGATAAAAACTCATTTTATTAGAAAAATCGTATATTATATATATAATTGAAAATAATTCCCGAAAAATAGTTTTAATTAGTTAAAAATACCAAATATTTTGTAGAAATCATTTTTATACCTTAAATAACTATTAAAACCAAATAAATTACATTTTAGACAATTTAGGGTAAAATTACCAAAATACCCCTATATATATAAATATACTATAATTACTTCAAAAATTCACCAAAAATTATACAATTATCCAAAATTAAATTTCTCAACATATTTATCAATAATATTAATAATTAAACTCAATTAACCAATTAAATTCAAATAAAAACACAATTAACCCTAATTTCTCAAAATCACATAAACTTCAATAATTCAAAATAAATACTTAGAAATTCATAAAAATTCCAAATAAATTCCTATAATTTCATTTCAACACCTAATTTAACCATAAACTCCAATTTCATAATTTAAATAATTAATTTCCGAAAATTAGAAAATAATATTAAAATATTCAAAAATACCCAAAAATCCAAAAAATCTCCAAAAATTCCAAAAAAAATTCATACATGTATACTAAGCTACTAGGATCAACATTTGTGAAGGGAGTTTTCATGAATCAACCAATTCGAAGCTCAAAAAAAATCGAAAACCCTAATTTGACCGAATTGAGTTTTAGCTCAAACCCTCAAAATCCACTTGATTTCAGGCCGAAAGGAGCTTAGAATTGAAATCACCGGAGCTCAAAGAGTCGATGAAGACCGGCGGTGCACGAAATGGTGGCCGGAATCGTCGTCGACGGCAAGAAGCTCAACTTGCGGCCATGGCGGATTCCGGGCGTTCCAGCGGGCTTCCGGCGGCCTGATCACGTCGGAGAGGAAGAGGAAGGAGGTTGGCGGCAGCTGGTGGCGGCGAGGGGCGGTCCGGCGTGCTGGAATGGGAGGCGCAGTGAGGGTGAGCGATCGGGAGAGAAGAAGGAGAGGGAGGGGCAAAACGGTAATTTGGCAATCCTTTTGATTTTTAATGTATATATGTATATATATATACTTTACACCATATAATAAAAAAATATTAAATTACACACATTAAATATACACCACACACATAAATTTTAATATTTTAATAATTTATACTAAATAAACTAAATAAAAATAATTAAATAATAATAAAACAAATAAATAATTAATAAAATATTAGGGTAATACTAAACCCTAATTAAATAAATATACACACACGTAGGCTTTGTTTAGTATTTTAAAAATACGTATGAATTCATGCAAGTTCAAAAATATATTTAAAATAATTAATAATACATTGTTTACGTGAAAATTTCCCCGAAAATGCAGGTCCCCGGGAAAATTTTACGTAAAACACTATAAATAATACACAGTATTTAAAATAGGTTTTAAATACATATTAACTCGTAAAAATATCATATAATATACAGAAATTGTTAACACTGCATATCCCGGTACAGTGTAAAAATATTTTAAAAACACGGGATATTACAGTCTTCCCCCCTTACAAGAATTCGTCCCCGAATTCCAAAAAGAAAAGATCAAGAAGGAAAGAGATACGGGTAAGAAGCTCACATCTCAGCTTCAGTCTCCCACGTATGCTCCTCGACTCTGTCGCAACGCCACAGAACCTTGACCATCGGAATCTGCTTCGATCGCAACTGTCGAACTTGAAAATCAATGATCGCCACAGGTTCTTCCACAAATGTCAAATCTTCACTCACTTCTACACTGTCAGGTTGCAACACGTGTGAAGGGTCTAAGATATACTTCCTCAACATCGAGATATAAAATACTGGATGCACTTGTGACATACTCGGAGGCAAATCCAACCGATATGCAACAGTGCCAACTCTCTCCAGAATCTCAAACGGTCCAATATATCTCGGTGCTAACTTACCCTTCCTGCCAAATCTCATCACACCTTTCATCGGAGATACTTTCAGAAAAACGAAATCTTCAACCTGAAACTCCACATCTCTGCGCCTAGGATCCGCATAACTCTTCTGTCTGCTAACTGTGGTCTCTAATCTGCGCTTAATCACGGCGACTTTCTCTGCAGCATCCTGAACCATCTCTGGTCCAGTCAAAGCTCTCTCACCAATCTCATCCCAACTCAACGGGGATCTGCACTTCCTTCCATACAACGCCTCATACGGTGCCATACCAATACTGCTATGGTAGTTGTTATTATATGCAAACTCAACAAGCGACAAATGATCATCCCAGCTACCTCCCAAATCCAGGACACACATCCTCAACATATCTTCCAGTGTCTAGATCGTCCTCTCAGACTGGCCATCTGTCTGAGGATGGAAAGCAGTACTGAAATCCAACCTAGTGCCCATCGCTTCCTGCAACTTCTACCAAAAATGAGAAGTAAACACCGAACCTCTATCTGACACAATGGACACAAGTACTCCATGAAGGCACACAATATGCTTCACATACAACTTCGCCAATCTAGCAACTGAATATGTGGCTTTCACGGGCAAGAAATGTGCAGACTTCGTCAACCTGTCTACAATCACCCAGATGGAGTCGTATCCATCCTTCGAACGAGGTAAACCGACCACAAAATCCATAGCTATCCTTTCCCACTTCCACTCGGGAATAGGAAGAGGCTGAAGCTTCCTAGAAGGCTTCTGATGTTCGGCTTTCACTTGCTGACACGTTAAGCACTTAGCAACATAATCAGTGACATCCTTCTTCAATCCATCCCACCAGTATAGATCTCTGATACTGTGGTACATCTTAGTAACACCTGGATGAACGCTGTAGGCTGTAGAATGTGCTTCCTCTAAAATCTCCTCTCTCAAATCATCCACGTCTGGAACACACAATCTACCATTGATCCATAACACACCATCTTCATCGAGTGTGAAATCAGTGAACTTCCCTGCTCTGACATTCTTTGCAAGCTCTTCCAGAATAGGATCTCGGCTCTGAGCTGCTTTAATCCTATCTCTCAGTATAGATCGCACTTTAAACTGAGCTAGCAGTCCACCTGATCTGCTGATCTTCATCATCAGACCTTGATCCACCATCAGATGCAATTCTTGGATCAATGGTCTCCTCTCAACACCGATGTGAGCAAGACTACCTGAGGACTTCCTACTTAAGGCATCTGTTACAACATTAGCTTTACCCGGATGATATAGAATCTCACAGTCGTAATCCTTCAACAATTCCAACCATCTCCTCTGCCTCAGATTCAAATCTCTCTGCTGGAAAATGTACTTAAGGCTCTTGTGATCAGTAAATATCTCACAAGTCACCCCGTACAAATAATGTCTCCAAATCTTCAAAGCAAAGATCACTGCAACCATCTCAAGATCATGTGTAGGATAGTTCTGCTCATGCTTCTTCAACTGCCTCGAAGCATAGGCTATCACCCTTCCATTCTGCATCAGCACACAACCAAGACTAATTCTAGAGGCATCATAGTAAACTGTGAACTTATCCATACTATTAGGCAAAGCTAATACTGGCGCTGTGGTCAACTTCTCCTTCAACAACTGAAAACTGTTCTCACAAGCTTCTGACCACTCGAATCTAACATTCTTCTGAGTCAAGCGAGTCATAGGGGCTGCAATTCTGGAAAAATCCTGCACAAACCGCCTATAATACCCGGCTAAACCCAGAAAACTCTGAATTTTAGTGACCGAAGTAGGTCTAGGCCATTCCGATACTGCCTCAATCTTCTGTGGATCAACCTGAATACCTTCTTTAGACACTACATGTCCAAGAAAAGAAACACTCTCCATCCAAAAATCACACTTCGAGAATTTAGCATAAAGCTGATGATCTCTCAGTGTCTGTAGTACAATCCTCAAGTGATATACATGCTCTTCCATACTCCTCGAATATACCATTATATCATCAATGAAGACTACCACAAACTGATCCACATACGGTCTGAATACTCTGTTCATCAGGTCCATAAAAGCTACTGGTGCGTTAGTCAAACCAAAAGACATCACCAGAAACTCATAATGGCCATATCGAGTGCGGAATGCTGTCTTAGGAACATTGGCCTCACTAATCCGCAACTGATGATAACCCGACCTCAAGTCAACCTTAGAAAAGAACTGTGCACCCTGTAGCTGATTAAATAAATCATCTATCCTCGGGAGAGGATACTTGTTCTTCACTGTCACCTTATTCAACTCTCTGTAGTCAATGCATAGTCTCAGGGTACCATCCTTCTTCTTCACAAACAAGACTGGTGCACCCCAAGGAGAAACACTGGGTCTGATGAAACCTTTATCCAACAACTCTTGCAACTGCTCCTTCAGCTCTCTCAATTCTGCAGGAGCCATTCGATAGGGTGGCATAGATATAGGATTAGTACCTGGTACCACATCTATACAGAACTCAATCTCTCTGTGAGGTGGTAAACCTGGCAACTCCTCGGGAAAAATATCAGAAAACTCATAAGCAATAGGAACATCTGTGAGTGATAACTTCTCCACTGACGTATCCCTGACCAATGCCAAATATCCCTGACAACCCTTCTTCAACAACTTCCTAGCTGTAATAGCAGAAATAAGATTCTGAGGTGCTGAACTCCTATCACCAACAAACTTAAATTCTTCTTCACCAGGAATTCTAAAAGTCACCTCTTTATTCCTGTAATCTACTACGGCATAGTGCTGAGATAACCAATCCATTCCCAAAATAACATAAAACTCCATCACATCCAATAAAATCAAATCAGCGGGTAATTCTCTATCTCCCACGAGAACTGGACAACCAGAAAAAACAATATCGGCATCCAAAGAATCGCTCAGAGGAGTGGCAACAGACAAAGGAAAAGCCATCCTCGAAGCTTGCCAACAAGATTTAGAAGCAAAAACAGGAGAAACAAACGAATGCGTGGCACCCGGATCAAACAAAACCCAAGCATCCAGGTAACAAACAGAAACAATACCTGCCACAACTGCATTAGATGCCTGAGCATCCTGCTGAGTAAGATGAAAGACTCTGGCCTGACCTCGACCTCCCTGCTGACTGGTAGAAGCCTGGCCAACACCTCTGGCACCTCCTCTAGTACCTCTACCACGACTCTGCTGTGGAACAAACTGAGTGGAACTCTGATGCTGGGCTGATGGTAATTGAAATGGCACAGTTGCTGCACTAGCAATCGACTGCTGTGGGAATCGTGGAATCTGCTACTGCTGATATCCGGAATAAGGACACGATCTGGCAAAATGTCCTGTCTACCCGCATCTGAAGCATGTCAGTGGTGTCAGATAACATGGTCCCTGATGGACTCTACCATAAGTCTGACAAACACTGGCCGCTGATCCAGAACTACGACTACTACTGCTGCTGCTCGAAGCACCTGATCCGAATCTGAATGATCTACGCTGACCTCCACGGCCATGTCTACTGCTCCGATGCACTTGCTGCTGCTGTCTCTGACTCTGCTGAGTCGGACCTCTCTGCTAACTACTCGATCCAACATGAAAACTCAAATACGGAGTAGCCTGTAATCCACTCGACTGAACTCCTAGCTGGTAATAATCAGGCATTGCTCCCTGCCTAACTAGTCTCAGCTCAATCTCCTTAGCCAACTCAATCACAGACTCCAGAGTAAGGCCTGCTATAGGCATACCAGCAAAAGCTGAACCCAAACCAGTAACGTATGTAGTGACAGCGAAATACTAATCTCGCATCAGATCCTCAGCATATCTACCCAGACGAAGAAACTCTCGAGTATACTCCTCTACATATCGATCTCCACGAGAAATACTAGTCAAACGAAGAGGCTCTGGACAGAATCTCCTCATAAATCGCTGTCGAAACTGAGCCCATGTCATCGTCATCATGTAAGGCTGGATCATCTGAATGAACCAATCTAAGGCTGGTCCCTCGACAGACAACTCAACGATCATGATCCGCTGGTACTTGATATGAGCAGTCCGAGTCCTAGTCTCAATCGCATGCAGAAAATCTAATGGATCAGAAGTACCATCAAAAGCAATCCTGCCAACTCGGGCATAGAACAAAGCTGCCTCAGGGTCAGACATACCCTGCTGATAGGCAGGCTGAACAGGCTGAACAACTGGAGGAACAGGAACATCAAACTCAGGCTCAACAGGCTCCTCGTCCTATAACTCTCTCTGCCTACGGCGACCTACCGCTCCTCGAGGTCTACCTCTGCCACGACCTCTACGTCTAACTGGCTGCTCAGGAGGTAAAACCTAGTCCTGAAAAGACTCATCATCCTCAGACTCAACGACCGGTGGAGCGACACGCGCTCGCCTCCTCATTCTGAAAAGACAAACGAAAAGATTCAGACAAAACAGACAACGAGGAATAACGCTGAAAACTACAGCAAGGAATACTCATCAAGACGTACTTGAACCTAATACACTGCAGTAGTCACCAGAAAACACAACTTTAAAACTAGGGCCACAACTCACACAATTAAGCCCTGACACAGAACTCTGCTCTGATACCAACTTTATCACGACCCAGAACAGGGGCCATGACCGACGCTAGGGAACGGGAATTCTTTCGAATCCGGAACCCGTAGCAAGCCTAAAAATAAAATAAATCATGCAATAATAACAATAACCATAATATATATATGCAGCGAAAAATAAAAATCTTAAATGTAATAATAACATTTCATCACTGGATTTAAATAAATTCTCAACTCATCACATATATATATATCTTCAGTACAAATCCAGTTTCAATACAATACATCTCTTTAAAATAAAATACATGAAATCCAATACTTTAATTCACAACTACTGCAGTGTCTAGATAAAATAAATAAGACTCAAGTAGACAATTTACATAAAGAAGCCGGGACGGAAGAAATCCGGCGTATCGACCTGCTACTGAGGTCTGAAGAAGTTGACTCTCCTGAAAAATAGTCAACGGAGGGGAGTCAGACCTCACTGAGTGAATTACTATAATATATATACATACACATTAAGTGATAATGCATACAGTCAACAGTATATATCTAATGTATATATACAGGCAATTACACACAGATGCAATAAAATCATTTTTATATATATTTTATCTGAAAATCATCTTTTATGAAGGATCACATAGAACCCTAGAAAATCACAACCTCAGAAAATAGTGTTAAACAACACTCTAGCCATACAGGCTCACTTATTCCAAATATATCCACTTAATCCATTTGGACAGTAGACTAGCCTCGAGACACTAAGTCAACTGAGCTCCAGCAGTCTAACTGCCAGTGTGATTGGCCCCGAGACACTTGTCAATCGAGCTCCAGCAATCACACCTCCAAACCACATCTCACATATCAAATAATCATATCAAACCAATATCCACAAATAGTTAGTAACATAGCCTAAAGCTATAGGCGTACCGGTACGTACTCGGTCCTAGTGTTGCCCACTAGGTAGCACGTTCTATTGATATCCTTCATCATTAATAATGTAAAACATTCATTCACAAAAATAAATGATGCATGAATATAAATGAAATAACAATATAATCCATATATATACCAGAAATATACCAAAAGTAAACCAGGTATATTTCGAGTATATATACGTCAAACAAATCCAATCAAATTATAAATTAAACTAAAAATATATTTAAAAACATTTTAAGTATATTTTATTACAAAACATGCATTTAATTTAATATATACCAAAAATAAACCAAAAATATACTTAATATAAACTTAAGAAATAATCAATTTATTTATGCATATTTAATCAACATAAAACATGCATTTCTAAATCATGCATCCTAAGCATATATATATAGTATAGTAACTCACCTAATGCGCTCCACGAGACAGGTCCGACGGGCCTGGTCCACTAGCCCTCGGTCTCGGCGCAACTAAACAAACAGTAAATAATAGACATCAGAATAAACCCTAACAGAAATCCTAGAATTCAATCTAGAGTATTTAAGTACGGAAATAGAATTAGGGTTCGACCGGATATCACGTTTTACGAGAATTCTATCAAAAATTCAGCAGAACCTCCCCTGTAAAACGGACATCTCTCTACTCAAAAGAGTAGAGCCGACCCTGCAAGGAAATACACTTCGAAAAACAGGCTCAACACAAATCCACAATCAAAATCCCACGATCGGACTCCAAACTACAGTCCACCGACCGGGGTTCACAAACATAGAATAATTCTGAAAATACCAAAAATATCCTTACAGCATAGAAATACATTTTATACGTAGAAATTACATAATTAACCTTAAAACACTGTAAAAATCGATAAAAACTCATTTTATTAGAAAAACCGTATATTATATATATAATTGAAAATAATTCCCGAAAAATAGTTTTAATTAGTTAAAAATACCAAATAATTTGTAGAAATCATTTTTATACCTTAAATAACTATTAAAACCAAATAAATTACATTTTTAGACAATTTAGGGTAAAATTACCAAAATACCCCTATATATAAAAATATACTATAATTACTTCAAAAATTCACCAAAAATTATACAATTATCCAAAATTAAATTTCTCAATATATTTATCAATAATATTAATAATTAAACTCAATTAACCAATTAAATTCAAATAAAAACACAATTAACCCTAATTTCTCAAAATCACATAAACTTCAATAATTCAAAATAAATACTTAGAAATTCATAAAAATTCCAAATAAATTCCTATAATTCATTTCAACACCTAATTTAACCATAAACTCCAATTTCATAATTTAAATAATTAATTTCCGAAATTAGAAAATAATATTAAAATATTCAAAAATACCCAAAAATCCAAACAATCTCCAAAAATTCAAAAAAAATTCATACATGTAGATTAAGCTACTAGGATCAACATTTGTGAAGGGAGTTTTCATGAATCAACCAATTCGAAGCTCAAAAAAATCAAAAACCCTAATGTGACCGAATTGAGTTTTAGCTCAAACCTCAAAATCCACTTGATTTCAGGCCGAAAGGAGCTTAGAATTGAAATCACCGGAGCTCAAAGAGTTGATGAAGACCAGCGGTGCAAGAAATGGTGGCCAGAATCGTCGTCGACGGCAAGAAGCTCAACTTGCGGCCATGGCGGATGGGCGTTCCAACGGGCTTCCGGCGGCCTGGTCACGTCGGAGAGGCAGAGGAAGGAAGGGGAAGGAGGTTGGCGGCAGCTGGTGGCGGCGAGGGGCGGTCCGGCGTGCTGGAATGGGAGGCGTAGTGAGGGTGAGCGATCGGGAGAGAAGAAGGAGAGGGAGGGGCAAAACGGTAATTTGGCAATCCTTTTGATTTTTAATGTATATATGTATATATATATACTTTACACCATATAATAAAAAAATATTAAATTACACACATTAAATATACACCACACACATAAAATTTAATATTTTAATAATTTATACTAAATAAAAATAATTAAATAATAATAAAATAAATAAATAATTAATAAAATATTAGGGTAATACTAAACCCTAATTAAATAAATATACACACACGTAGGCTTTGTTTAGTATTTTAAAAATACGTATGAATTCATGCAAGTTCGAAAATATATTTAAAATAATTAATAATACATTGTTTACGTGAAAATTTCCCCGAAAATGCAAGTCCCGGGAAAATTTTACGTAAAACACTATAAATAATACACAGTATTTAAAATAGGTTTTAAATACATATTAACTCGTAAAAATATCATATAATATACAAAAATTATTAACACTGCATATCCCGATACAGTGTAAAAATATTTTAAAAATACGGGATATTACAGCCCACTAGGAAATACGATATAAGTCTTGGGCCTATTCGGAGATGGAGTTGCCACTAAGATAAAAGCCAGGACACATTGCATAATAAATAGATCCCACGAAGGTTCCTAGAAGCCGTCATTAGAGATCGAGTTCGAAAATTGGGTATGAGTGTTTGAATGCTCACCCAACCTTACGGTTGGCCTCTGTTAGTTTTTTTCATTTTATTACCCTTTAGTTATTTAATTATTTCCTCATTTACATTCAAAATTGCACTTGCCTTTATTTACTTTCCAAATTTTATAATTAAGTCCAAGTTTGCACATTAGTCCAGTTTCATGCTTTTGAGTCCCGACATTTAGCAAAAATAAAATAAATAATAATTTACAACCATACATTCAAAATCAAATGGGGGAAAGGGATTAAGGATTATAATGCTTTTAAGCTAAAGAAGAGAATAATATACAGAACATAAACTAAACATAAATCGAAGATAAACCAATAAACAACATAAATGCGATAATATAAAAAGGATAACTAACAAAGGTGACTACTCAATGATGGAAATCATCAAGTAATTCTTGCAAATAACACATAGTTAGTCCTTTCTTTCAAAAAAAATGAAATCACATATAACGATATTTACAAAGAGACTTTATAAAAGGGTTTTTACATTGTGAACTAAAGAAAGCATCAAACAATCATGATTGAACATCATCACGCAATGATGCAGACATGTTTAAGGTCGAAAGAATACATATCAAAGCGGACATCACGATGAGCATTAATAAAAATGAAGCTAAAAGCAGGTTAAACCTGTCAATGTGGCGATCACCTCATTAATGAGGCAACGCCTCATCAATAAGGATCCTTAATATCTTTAAGTCAAAAGGCATATAACGCACATAAAGAAAAGGAAGACTTCCTAGAGGCCTGTCAATGGGGCGATCGCCTCATTGACAAGAGGTGACGCCTCTATAAAGAGGCATCGCTTGATCAACAGGCCGGTTCCGACTCTCAAATATTCAGACTTCTACTTTAAGTAATAATATATGCACATACACACTGTACAAGCATCAAAACTGCAACTACATGTAAAGGCATTCAAAGATCACATCAGTAAAATAGGATTTCAAAGCAAGATAAACTAGAAATATACTCAAAATATACTAATGACTTAGTTACACATAAGCAAGAACACACATAATGAAGAACATGTTAAGTTTGAGTGCAATTTTTCTACCAAAATGAGAGACCCTCAGAGATGTCTTTTTTATGGTGATCCTTGCTAGGATGTGATATCTACTTTTGATACAAGCTTCTTCCTTCTTATTTTAAAAAAAAGTGGACTTCTTTGCTTCAATCTCTCCCACTTTAATCTCTATTTTTTTCAATAATGGCCTCTCCCCCTTTATTTTTCTCTTTCTTTTTCTTTTATTCCTTAGCTTCTCCATGCCCTTAAGCCTTCTAGCTTATTATGAGCCTCCATAGCCTTTTTCTCTTCCCCAAATATCTCTTTCTCACTCAAGAATCAGGTCTGGAGGCTGAGGCCCACACCACTTGGCCACCATGGTTGTAGTTACATTTAATGCAATTGCAAGTGGGTTACTATAGAGACGACGCCTCTATGATGAGGCGACGCCCCTTTGGCCCGAGCCTGCACTGGGCCAGGCGGGCTTGGGCTAATTTTGGATAATTAGGCTGGGTTTTGGGCTTTTTAGGCTTTAGGTTTTCCAGTCCACTTTCCATTAGATATTCAGGCTTCATTCTCATGTCCAAGTTTCACATTCTCATCATCGGGCTTGATAATGGGCCGATCAAACTAAGCATCCCTAATTCGTCCCCTAAAATGGGCCGACCGAATTGGATGTCTACATCGGGTCGATCCTGAATTTCTGTGTTTATTTAAGTTTTGGATTCCTAGATCGAGTCCTTCTTTAGAATTCTTGGAAGTATAAGTTAGAAATTTATTCTGATTATTATTATTATTTATTTCCTAGTTGTGCCGAAATCGAGGCTTATCGGACTAGCCCGTCGAGTCAGTCTTGAGGAGCGCAAACTTGTGAGTTATGATTTTATATATACATTGCATATAGTGCATGATTATAAATAATTATGTTTTGATATGAATTATTTCATTAAATGATTTAGTATATTTTTGATATACTTTTAGTATATTTTGGTATGTTTCGATATATGCAATGGTATATACTTGATAATTTTTCAATATGCATTCTAGTATATTTTGGTATATTTATGGATGATTTTGGTTACATGTAGCATATATATACTTGAAATATATTTAGTACATTTTTGATATATTTGTAATATCCCGTGTTTTTAAATATTTTTATACTGCATCGAGATATGCAGTGTTAATAATTTTTGTATATATTTGTGAAATTTTTATGAGTTTGCTATTTAATTAAAGCTAATTTTAATGTTTTATTATTATTTTAAGTGTTTTACGTAAAATTTTCCCGGTTTTCGGGAAAATTTTCACGTAAATAATTTACTATTAATTATTTTAAATAGATTTATGGACTTGCATGAACTCATACATATTTTTTAAAATACTAAACACCGTATATATGTGTACTTATTTATTTAATTAGGGTTTGATTAATTACCCTATTATTTTATTATTTATTTATTAGTTTTATTGTTATTTAATTATTTTTATTTAGTATTAAATTATTAAAATATTAAATTATATGTGTGTGGTGTATATTTAATGTGTGTGATTTTATATTATTTTAATATATAGTATAAAGTATATATATATATATACATATATATACATTAAATATTAACAAATTATAAAATTAGGCTTATTTACCAAATTGCCATCATCCCTTTCTTCTCCCTCCCGACCGTCCCCATCACCGTTCCGCCGCCTGCCATCCCGATTTCTCACCGTCGGTGTGCCTCCTGGCGTGCCACCTCCTTCCTCAGCCTTCCCCGCCGCCTGTTGCAGCCGTTTTCGGCATCTGGAGATCGATTTTGGCCGGAGAAGCCGAAAGTTGGAGCAACGTCGTTCACGACGTTTTCGGCCATCATTTTTGACACCGTCAGTCTCTTTCTTCTCCTTGAGCTCCGGTGAGTGTGATTCCAAGCTTGAAATGGTCTTGATTTGCTTAGGTTTCGATTTTTCGAATTCGGCCTATTAGGATTCTTGAATTTTTTGAACTTCAATTTGATTGATTCATGAAAAATTCCTTCACAAATGTTGTTCCCCTTAGCTTAATCTACATGTATGAATTTTTGTAGAATTTTTGGAGATTATTTTTATTTTTGGGTATTTTTGAATATTTTAATATTATTTTCTAATTTTCGGAAATTAATTAAATAAATTATGAAATAGTGTTTTATGATAAATATAGGTGTTGAAATGAATTATAGGAATTTATTTGGAATTTTTATGAATTTCTAAGTATTTATTTTGAATTTATTTAGGTTTATGTAATTTTGGAAAATTAGGTTAATTGTGTTTTTAATTCTAATTAATTAGTAAATTGAGTTTAATTATTTATATTATTGATAAATATGTTGAGAAAATTATTTTTGGATAATTATACTATTTTTGGTGAATTTTTGAAGTAATTTTAGTATATTTATATATATAGGGGTATTTTGGTAATTTTACAAAAAATTGGCAAAAAATGTAATTTAATTGGTTTTAATAGTTATTTAAGGTATAAAAAATATTTATAAAAATTATTTAATATTTTTAATTAATTAAAACTATTTTTCGTGAATTATTTTCAATTATATATATAATATACGATTTTACTAATAAAATGAGTTTTTTATCGGTTTTTAATGTGTTTAAAGGTTAATTATGTAATTTCTATGTATAAAATGTATTTTTATGTTATAAGGGTATTTTTGATAATTCTAAAATTGTTCTGTGATTGTGGACCCCGGTCGGTAGACTGTAACTGTAGTTTGGAGTCCGACCGAGGGGTTGTGGATGGATTGTTGTGCCTATTTTTCGAAGTGTGTTTCTTTGCAGGGTCGGCTCTACTCTTTGAGTAGAGAGATGTCCGTTTTATAGGGGAGGTTCTGCCAAATTTTTGGTAGAATTCTCATAAAACGTGATGTCCAATCGAACCCTAATTTTGATTCTGTGTTTAATATTCTAGATCGAGTTCTAGGATTTTCTGTTAGGTTTATTCTGATTTCTGTCATTATTGTTTGTTTAGTTGCGCCGAGACCGAGGCCTAGTGGACCAGGCCCGTCGGACCCATCTCGAGGAGCGCACTAAGAGTGAGTTACTATTTTATATATATGTGCTTTAGGATGCATGATTTTAGAAATATATGTTTCATTTTGATTAAATATGCATAAATAATTTGGTTAGTACCTAAGTTTATTTTTAGTTTACTTTTGGTATATATTAAATTATATGCATGTTTTATTAATAAATTATAATTAAAATATTTTTAAATATATTTCTAGATTAATTTGTAATTTGATTGGATTTATTTGACGTATATATACTCAAAATATACCTGGTCTACTTTTGGTATATTTCCAGTATATATATGGTTTATATTGTTATTTTATTTAAATTCATGCATCATTTATTTGTGAATGAATGTTTTATATTTATTAATGAAGGATATCAATAGAATGTGCTACCTAGTGGGCAGCACTAGGACCGAGTACGTACCGGTACGCTCATAGCATTTAGGCTATATTACTAACCAGTTTGTGGATATTGATTGGATATGAATATTTGATGTGTGATATGATTTGGGAGTGTGATTGTTGGAGCTCAGTTGACCAAGTGTCTCGGGGCCAATCGCACTGGCAGTCAGACTGCTAGAGCTCGGTTGACGTAGTGTCTCGGGGCTAGTCTACTGTCCAAATGGATTAAGTGAACATATTTGGAATAAGTGAGCCTATATGGCTAGAGTGTTGTCTAACACTGTTTTGAGGTTGCGATATTATAGGGTTCCATTTGATCCTTCATAAACGATGATTTTCAGTAATATATATATAAAATGATTTTACAGCATCTGTATGTATTTGTCTGTATATATACATATTAGATATATACTGTTGATTGTATGCATTATCATTTAGTGTGCATGTATATATATTATAGTAATTCACTCAGTGAGGTCTGACTCCCCTCTATTGACCATTTTTTTCAGGAGAGTCTTCTTCTTCAGACCTTAGTAGCAGGCCTGTACGCCGGATTTCTTCCGCATTGACTTTTTTATGTAAACTGCTTCTCTGAGTCTTGAGTTTTATTTTATCTAGACACTGCAATAGTCATTAAATTATTAAAGAGATGTTGTATTATATTTGAACTGAATTTGTATTAAAAGAGTTTATATATATATGAGATGAGTATTTAATTTAAATCTAGTTGGTGGAAATGTTATTGTGATATTTATGATTTTTACTTCCGCTACATTATATATTGTTATTACTATTGCATGTTTATTTTATTTTAGGCTTGCTACGGGTTCCGGATTCGAAAAAATTCCCGTTCCCTAGCGCCGGATTCGAAACAATGAAGGAACGTGGGTTATAGACCAAAAAGAGATTCTTAACGTAGCTGCTGCTCATTTTAAATATATATATATAGTGGTGTTTCTAATTACAATATAAAGAAGGTTCATCAATGGGTTCCTTGTGTAATCACAAATGAAATGAACAGAGCTCTAACTTAGAAAGTGAATATAAATGAGATTCAATAAGTTGTGTTTTCCTTGGGAAAGATAAAGTTGCCTTGATCTTATGGTTTTCTAGGCATCTTCTATCAAAATCATTGGGATATCATTAAAGAAGATGTAGTTAAAATGGTGTAACTCTTCTTTACATTAAATCAATTATCGAAGAATATCAATCGCACCACTATTGTCTTAATTCCAAAAATTAAGCACCCTTAAAACCTTTAAAGAGTTTTTTCCCATCCGTTGTTGTAATTACGACTACAAGATAATTTCAAAAATTCTTGCTAACAAACTCAAGTTATTGCTTTATGATATTATAACTCCTAATCAGACAGCTTTTGTCAAAGGCCGTGCAATTCAAGATAATATCATCATCAATCATGAAATTATGCATGCATTGAAAAGAAGGTTCAAAAGTAAGTCATGTTATTTTGCTTTAAAATTTAATTTTGTGAAAGCTTTTGATAGGGTGTAATGGAGATTTCTAGTTGTTGTTCTTAGAAAACTTGGCTTTCATCCTATTTGGATCAGTTGGATAATGGAGTGTATGATTTTAGTTGATTTTTTATTGCTATTAATGGAAATAAGACTACTTTCTTTTCCCCCATAAAGGTCTCCAACAAGGAGATCCATTATCGCCATTATTGTTCATAATTACTATTGATGTTCTATCTCGAATGATTCTTGGACATCTTCATATTGGCAAAATAAAAGGGGTTAAAATAACAATATATTGTCCAAGAATCTCACATACTTTTCTTAATAATGATTCCATGATTTTTTTTAAGGCCACAGCTTGAAGTATCGGGTCAACAAATTAATTTTCATAAGTTTGAACTCTTCTTTAGTAAGAACACACCAGCAGATAAGAAGAAGTTTATATGATCTTCTCTACAATTTAAAGAGTCAAAGTACTCAACAAGATATCTTGGATTTCTTGTTGAGTGGGCAAGCTCCAAGAGCAAGATGTGTAGTTATCTGATCACTCATACAAAAGATAAAATCCAGTCATGGAAGAGTAAATTCCTCTCCCAAGCTGGAAGAAGTTATGATCAAAGCGGTGCTTTAAAGCCTTTTTGCTTTTATTATGTCTATGGTCAAACTACCGAGTAGAGTTATTAATGAAATTGAGAAAATCATTAGAAGCTTCTAATGGTGCCAACAGGTTAAAGATAAGAAAATTCATTGGATCAGGTTGAGAGAAATGATTATGACTAAGAAATCAAGGGGTATGGGATTCAAAGAGCTACTTCTCTTTAATGATGCTCTTCTTGCTAAAATGGGATAGAAACTCATTCAATTTCCAGATTCATTATGTGCCAGGTTGTTAAAAGATATTGACTACACCTTCTTTTCTTTTCTTTTCTTAATGCTAAGCAAGTCTCAAAGGCGTCATGGATTTGGACTAGCATTCTTCAAGGTAAGGAGGTTATTAAAGCTGTCGGTAAATGGAATGTGGTTTCTGGCAATGTTGTAAATATTTGGAATGATCCATGGGTGCCTTTATTTCCAAACTATAAGGTAATTTCAAAGCAATCTGATGATTGTGCCGATTTTCTAGTTAAATATTTGATTAATAGAAGAACAAGGCATTGGAACACTGCTAATTTACAATCTTTGTTCACAATAGAGGAACAACAAGCCATTCAATGTATTCCTATTTCAAATAATAATGGCCAAGATTGTCACGACCCAAAACAAGGGCCATGACTGACGCTAGGGAACGAAAATTTTTTTAAATTTGAAACCAGTAGTAAGCCTTAAAATAAAAGCATGCAATAAAATAAAATAAATAAAATATTATTCAACGAAAATTTAATCTTAAATAATAAAATAAATTCTCAACTTCCTTTAATAACATAAAATCACATCATATATATCATAAATAGAAATTTTTTAATACAATCTTCAGAAAAACACTCTGAAGTAAAATCCTCATACATGCATAAATATAAAAAAAAACAAATCTCGACAGAGTCAAATACAACTACTACTGCAGTGTATAGAGTACAATGTAAAACTGAAGTAAACAATTTACATAATAAAGCCGGAGTAGAAGAAATTCGGAAAAAAGGTCTACTACTGAGGTCTGAAGATTAAGACTCTCCTGTAAAAACATCAATGGAGGGGAGTCAGACCTCACTGAGTGAATTATTATAATATATATACACGCATAACTAAACGTCAAATGCAGACACTCAAAAATATATATAATAAATATATACACCGGCAAATACACATAGATGTAAGGAAAATCATTTTAATACTGAAAATCATCATTTTAAGAATGATCAAATAGAACCCTAAATGATCGCAACCTCAATACCAATAGAAAGTACTCTAGCCATATAGGCTCACTTAAATTCAAGTAAATTCACTTAATCCATATGGACAGTAGACTAGCCCCGAGATACAAAGTCGACCGAGCTCCAGCAGTTTAACTATTGGTGTGATTGGTCCTGAGACACTTGGTCAACTGAGCTCCAACAATCACACTCGTAATCTCATTAACCTCAATCAAATCAATCAATCATAATTACCATAATTAATTTTCACTTAACTCAAATATATCACACCGGTACGTACACAGTTCTAGTGCTTCCCACTAGGAAGCACGTTCTATCGATATCCTTCATTTATATTAAAACATACATTCAGAAAAATTAATGAAGCATAATGATATTTTAAATAAACAAATAAACCATATATATACCATAAATATACTTAAAATAAACTAAGTATATTTCAAGTATATATACGTATAATCAACTCAAATAAATCATTGAATATATTAAATTAAACCAATAATATATTTGAAAATAAGCTAGATTTAATTAAAAAGGAAAACATGCATTTATTTCATAATATATTGAAAATATACTTAAACATTCAAATAGGCAAATTATGCAAAATTTATATTTAAAACATAGAATTCTAAAACATGCAATCTAAGCAATGCATATATATTATAACAACTCACAGTTGTGCACTCCTCGAGACGGGTCCGACGGGCCTGGTCCACTAGGTCTCGATCTCGGTGCAACTAACAATAAAATAATAACACAAAAATCAGAATATTTCTAACTTAACTTCTAGAAACTTGATCTATAATTCTAAACACAGACAGAGAATAAGAATTTGACCGAATGTCCCGTTTTACGAGAATTCTATCAAAAATTCGACAGAACCTCTTCTGTAAAACGAGTGTCTCTCTACTTAACAAGTAGAGTCGGTCCTCCAAGAAAAATACACTTCGAATAGAATCCATAAAACTCCTCGGTCGGGTCCCCAAACTACAATTTCCTTCAACTGAGGCCCACAATTCACAACAAAATACACAAAATATATTAAAATTTCATAAATACCAAAAATGTCCTTTAAATACCAAAACATAGCAATTTAAATATTAAAAACACCAAAAGTAATTATTTTACCCGTAATTACTTAAAAACTCTAATATTAATATAATATTATTAAAAATTGATATTTCTCGATAAATACACCAATATTAATAAAATTTCATTTTATAAACCTAAATTACTTAATTAGTCCAAAAACATATTAAAAATTACTAAAAACCCATTTATTTACAAAAATAGTATATTATATATAATTTGAAAATAATTTTTAAAAAATAATATTAATTACTTAAAATTATAAAATAATTTTTAAAAATCATTTTTATACCTCAAATAATTATTAAAACCATTTAAATTTAATATTTAACGAAAATTACTATCAAATTACCAAAATACCCCTAGTATATAAAAATACACATAAAATACTAATAATATTCAAAAATTCAATAAAAATTATATAAATACTCAAAAATTATTTTCTCAACATATTATTTACTAAAATCAACAAATATACTTCATTAACCAATAATTACTAACACAATATATATTTAACCTAAATTTCCAAAAATAACATAAACTAAAAATAATTATAAAAATTACACAAAAATTAAAAAAATTATAAATTAAATTCTAAAATTAATATCAACCACCAAAAACACTAAAAATCACAATTTCACAATTTAATTAATTAATTTAAGAAAATAATAAAATAATAAAAAATTCATAAAAATCAAAATAAATTCCAAAAATCACACAAAAATTCTAGGATATAGACTAAGCTAGAGGGATCAACTTTTGTGAAGGAACTTCTCATGAATCATAAGGAATCAAGTTCAAATAAATCAAAAAACTCATAGTAATCGAAACTAAAACTTGATCAACACCTTACCAAAACAAGTTTTTAAGCTAAAGGGAACTTGGATTCACACTCATCGGCAAGCGAGGAAGAGAATGGACCGGCGATGTCAAAAATGGTGGCCGAAATCGACTTGAATGGTGGTGGTGAAGATTTTAGGCTAAAAATGGAAGTTCAGCTGCTGCCGACACCGGGGAAGGTGACTGGAGGCGGCGAAGCTACTGGAGGAGGTGGAAGTCTGGGAGGCACACTGACGGTTGTTGGTCGGCGTAGCAACAGTAAGGGTGGGTTTCGGGAAGAAGAAGGAGAAGGGGGTAGGTTTTTTATATTTAAGGTTTATATATATATATATATATATATATATATATATATATATATATATATATATATATATATATATATATATATATATATATGATTCCACAAAAACACACACACACATATAACACATACATAAAATAACACTAACCCTAATATATATATGTGTATATATATATGTATAAGATCACAATAAATAATCATGCAAAAATAATGTATTTAATAATAATAATAACGATGATGATGATAAAAATAAACATCATTTTAAAGTAAAATAACCTTAGTACTTAAATATGACGCAAATAAATTCCTAAAATAATAGGCTTTAAAATAATTATTTACATAGAAAATTTTTAATTAAGTGTAAAAGTAATAACAATTATTCATAAAATAGTAAAATAATCAAATATAGTTTTAAAATTATTAACACTGCATATCCCGATTTAAAATAAAATAATCTAAAACTCGGGTTATAACAAAGATTGTCTTGTTTGGAATCCTAACAAAAATGGGAATTATTCAGTAAAATCCGGATTTCAATTCCTCAAGAGAAGCAGAGATGGGAAATCCTAACAGTCTACTACCCCTTTCTTATTAAACAATTCTTCAAAGATTTGGAACTTAATTTGGTCATTATCTACTCCTCCAAAAATTTAAAATTTTTTCTTGCGTTGTGTAGAGAATGTTGTTCCAACTAATGTTGCACTGAATACTAGATGTCCTCATTTTAACGTGAATTTCCCAAGATGTAATGAACACCCAGAATCTATTAAACATTTTATATTTCTATGTGATTATTCTTGTATAATTTGGCATGCGAGTCCCTTGGGCTATACTCCAAATGTTATGGGATTCGATTCCTTTTTTGAATGGTGGTTGGTTAATGATAAAAAATGTGAACAACTTTGAATTACTAGGATTAATTACAAGAATCTGTTGGTACACTTGGAAAGCCAAGAACCAAAGAGCTTTTAATAGAAAATTCAAAGACCCACATGACACAGTTACAGAAATAATGAGTTGGAGGTATCAATTGCAACATCTTACTGAAAACACATTAATTTCTCATTATCAAAGGTCTAGATTGGAAGTTCTGCATCGAAGTGAGTTATGGAATCCACCTCAAGATGGCTAATGGAAGGTGAATTGTGATGCCTCTTTTAATTATAAATTGTTTTACTGTCAGTGGGCATACATTTGTCAGGATGATAAAAATAATATAATTCATCTTACTTCTAGGAAGTTAATAAGTCATTCAGCTCTTCAAAAAGAAGTTTATGCTATAAGTAAAGCAATGAAATTTGTTGTTAAACATCCTCACAAGTCTATAACAATAGAGACAAACTGTCTCGAAGCTTTCCAAGTCCTCTCGATTGGATTAATTAAAATACTATATGACTTTGAGATTTTTTTTTCAAGACATTACTTGTTGGCAAGAATCAAGAAAAAATATAAAATTGTCTTTAATTCATAGGATTGTTAATAGATCAGCAGATTGGCTCTCTAAAAATGAGGCTTATCTTGTATTAGAAAGGAATTCATTTAATGTTAATCCTAAATTCGAATTGATATTTCTTACTTGTGAAACTTGCATCAACGAAGAGAATGGGTAAAGGGGTGGGGTTTCTCCCATAAACACTTTGAAGCTTAAGTCAGTAATGGTATGAGGAAAAAATATAATAAAGCAAATAGGCATAATAGAATAGAGAATAGAGAATAGAGAATAAAGGAGTAAATGATGATTGTTTGTGATGATGAGGTGATGGAATGATGTATTGGTGTTGTTGTATGATGAGAATGAATGACATGAGATGTCATGAGAAGTATTTATAAGAGAAGGTATTGCTCAAACCTCTTAGGAATATGATTCCTTATTCTTACAAGATTGCCTTATTTATGAGAGAAAGAGACTTTCTTTGCAGAGTAATCTTCCTAATTGAAATAGACTTCCTTATTAAACTTTCTTCTTATTTAGGTAATCCACCTATTTAGGGGAATGTAACCCTTATTAGAATAGGATATTGATATGGGATATCAAGAGTCCCCCCTGAAAGTCTGTTCGGATATTTATGTTTGATGTATTCGGGTTTGTAAGGTGATGGAAATGTCATTCTTCTATCTAAAGAGAGATTGCTTGAATTATTGCATTTGATATGGAAGGGTGAGCTGAGGTAGCCAACCTCAGTCACAAGAAAAGATAAAGTTTGGTACCGAGTCTTGAAATCATCATATAAGAACATCATTTGAAGTGCCAGCTGGACTTGAGTGCATAAAACCTGCAATAAAAATGCTTTGGGGTAAAAGATTAACCCGTCAATGTAAAGACAATATGATGAAACCAGTCATCACTGGAGTTTTAATCCTCAATGCATTAAAAGTATGGCCCGAGTGTCGAACCTTAGTACTATAGAAGCAACCTAAGGGTGCCAGCTTCAGTCATTGGACTTAGATGCTCAATGTAAGGACGCAAGGCTTACATGCTCCCAACCCTAGTACTATAGAAGCGACCTGAGGGTGCTAACTTCAGTCACTAAACTTAGATGCTCGAGGCTTAAATGCTTGGTGTAAAGATGCGAGGCTTATATGCTTAAAATCTCAAACTATAGAAGTGACCTGAGGGTGCCAGCTTCAGTCACTAGACTTAATCTTGGTGCATTAGAAGCACGGCCCAAGTGTCGTATAGTCTCAGTGCATTAGAAGTGTGGCCCAAGTATCGTATAGTCTCGGTGCAATAGAAGCGCAGCTCGAGTGTCATATGATGTTGCTCGATTTATGAACTTCAATGACTTTATTGATGGCAGTTGCCTAGTTAGAATATTTATTGACATTGAGTTCTGTTACGACCTAAACCGGGGGCCATGACCGGGGTTAGGGAACGAAAATTTTTTCGAATCCGAAACCCCTAGCAGGCCTTAAAAATAAAAAACAACAATAAATAATTAAAATATACCGTAATTAAAATTTCAATTTAACATAAATAGATAATCTTTTTCATAACATGAAATAATTTAGTACAATATTCAAATAAATATCTGAATTGAAATCTCATATAACAAAATAATTAAAACTCACTACTGTTACAAATACAACTACTGCAGTTTACTAGAGTTCACTAATAAATAACTAAGTAAGTAATTTACAAAATAAGGCTGGGGTGGAAGAAATTCGATGGATAGGCCTACTGTTGAGGTCTAAAGAAGAGGACTCTCCTATAAAAACATCAACTGAGGGGAGTCAGACCTCACTGAGTGAATTATTATAATATATATACATGCATTACTAAATGATAAATGCAAACACTCAATGTGTATATAATAAATATATATACAGGTAGGTACACACAGATGTAAAGAAAATCATTTTATATTTAATACTGAAAAATATTAGTTTATGAAGGATCCTAAGTTATCGCAACCTCAAATATCAATAGGAAACGCTCTAGCCGTACAGGTTCACTTAGTTCAAAGTAAATTCACTTAATCCAACTGGACAGTAGACTAGCTCCAAGACACTAAGTCAACCGAGCTCTAGCAGTCTGACTGTCAATATGATTGGCCCCGAGACACTTAGTCAACCGAGCTCCAACAATCACACCATCAATTACATCACATCTCAATCAAATCAATCATATCATTTTTAATCAAATCATAATACCACGAATGATTCTCACTCAACCCTAAATCTATTGCACCGGTACATACACGGTCCTAGTGCCACCCACTAGGAAACACGTTCTATCGATATCTTTCATTAAAGATAAAATATACATATGGAAAAATAAATAATGCATAATGACATTCAAAATGATCAAATAAACCATATACATACCAGAAATATACCTAAAATAAACTAAGTATATTTCAGGTATATATACGTAAAATCAACTCAAACAATTCATAAAATATACTTAGAATCAACCAATAATATACGTAACATAATTTGAATATAAATAAAAAAGAAATCATGCATTTAATATAAAATATACCAATAATATACTAAAAATATACCTAAAATTTACTTAAGCATTCAATAAAGCAATCATGCAAAATCTTACATTTAAAACATATAATTCTAAAACATGCAACCTAAAGCAATGTATATATATCATAAGAACTCACAGGGATGTGCTCCTCAAGATTGGTCCAATAGGTCTAGTCCGCTAGGCCTCGGTCTCGGCGTAACTAAACAATAAAAATAATCACGAATCAGAATATATATCTAACTTAGGATTCTAGAGACTCGATATAGAATTACTAAACACGAACAGACACAGAATAGGAATTAGACTAAATGTCACGTTTTACGAGAATTTTATAAAAAATTCGACAGAACCTCCTCTATAAAATGGACATCTCTTTACTAAAAAGTAGAGCCGGTCCTGTAAGAAAAATACACTTCGAATACAAAAATCCTCATAACCCTCGATTGGGATCTCGAACTATTAACCCCAACCGAGGTTTACAATTCACCAAAAATTCAAATAACAAAATAAAATCTATTAAAATCAATAAATACCATAAATGTCTTCCAAATATCAAAATATAACATATTTTACATTAAAACACCAAAAATAATTATTTTCATAATAATTACTTAAAAACCCTAATTAATAATATAATATTATTAAAAATCCATTTTCTCGATAATTCCACAAATATTAATAAAAAAAAATTTTATAAATCCAAATTACTTAATTAGTCCAAAAACATAGTAAAAATGACTAAAAATCCATTTATTTACAAATATAGTATATTATATATTATTTGAAAATAATTTTTAAAAATTAGTATTAATTAGTTAAAATTAGTAAATAATTTTTAAAAATCATTTTTATACCCCAAATAATATTAAAACCAATAAAACATGATATGTAATTAAAATTATCACCAAATTACCCCTAATATTTAAAAATACACATAAAATACTAATAATACTAAAAAATTCAATAAAAATTATATAAATACACAAAAATTATTTTCTCAAAATATTTCTCAATAATATCAACAAATACATATAATTATCCAATTATTTATAATTAAATATATATCTAACCTATATTTCCAAAACTAACATAAACTTAAAAATTTTTTAAAAATTACAAAAAATTCATAAAAATTATAAAATTAATTCTAAAATTAATATTAACCACCAATAACACTAAAAACCACAATTTCATAATTTATATAATTAATTTTGGAAAATAATAAAATAATAATAAAATATTTAAAAATTCACAAAAATCAAAATGATTCCCAAAAATTTAGAGATGTAGATTGAGCTAAGGGAAATAACTTTTGTGAAAGGATTTTTCATGAATCAAGTAAGAATTATCGAAAAAAATCAAAATACCAAAAATGGTCAAAATTGAAAATGAGCTAGAAACCTCACCAAAATGCATTTTCAGGCTGAAAGGAGCTCAGAATCCTCCTTCTCGAAGCTCCATGAGTTCAACAGCACCAGAAACGTCCGATTTGGTGGTAGGATGGAGGAGAGCGGCGAGAAATCATGTTTCGGACAGAAATGGAAGCTGCTATCGTTACCGGCGCTGGAGAAGGAAGGGAAGGCGGTGGAACTGGCAGGAGAAAAGGTGATCGACGATGGAGGGGCAGGAGGCACACCAATGGCCGGCAAACGGCAGTGACAGACGGTGATGGTGGGGGAATTGGGGAAAGAGAAAAAGGATAGGGAGGGTTTTTTTTATTTTATGTATACAATACATAATACTATATAATATAAATCTAATAAACTATATATTATAATAATATATTATTATATTTTACTAAATTCACACACCACACACTTAAATATTCACACACACATACATACATATATATATATATATATATATATATATATATTATCTTATAAAATACAATTAAATAATGTAATTTATTAGAATAATAATATTAAAATATTAATGCACCAAATTAAGTACTATTAAAACAATATTGTCCAAAATGATAAATTGCAATATAAACAATTATATTTAAACGTAAAATAAATGAGAATTATTCACAAAAATAGTAAAATAATCAAATAGGATTTTAAAATTTATTAACACTACATATCGTATTTTAAAATAAAATAATTTAAAAACTCGGATTATTACAAGTTCGGATATTATTACTATAGATGTTTGATTTTTCAAGCATTTGTTATTTGATAATATTTTCACAAAAGGAAGGAAGTTAAGATCCTGGTAGTGACTCTGAGACCTTTCAATCTGAGCTCCATAATATAGGATAGTAATTTAGAGAGGATTTTTGAAATGGTAGAAGGTGGGTTTTTGAAGGACTAAAATTTTGGGCTTGCTCAATCCAAGTTATAGGATGAGCATTATAGTTTAGGTGAAAGGCTAAAATTGCCCCTCTTCTTAAATAGAAGATTTTGTGCGATGCTAGCTAGGATGTCTAGAAATTGTGATTTGGTTTATCTGGCTATGTAGGGGGTATACTTTCCTCCATTCTTGAACTTTCTTTGTTAAATATTCTTTGAAATCTCTCTAAACAAGGATCTGTTGTAGAGTAGGATTTGCTTAAGTGTTATTTGATTTGACTTTGAATATGAACCACCATTTGTTGTTTGAGCATGAGTGAGTACTTATTCATGTTAATGTTGCTTGGAAATGTGTTTAATGTCTTTTAACAATTTCTGCATATTCATGCCAAGTGAGATGATCAAAATGTCCCATTGTTTGGACTGATGGATGCTTTAAGGTAGCACCTCCATCTGTAATGAGAGATAAAAGAACAATGGTTTTGGGATTGTTTAATTGATCTCCATTTAATGGTTAGTTATCATGTAATAAATATTTCAAATGTAATTGATGTATGTTTTGCATAAAGAATAATCATATATATATGGACGAGCATCTATGTGTAGATGTATAATCATGCTTGTGTGATGAGCTATAAATATTTATATAAGACTAAATAAGATGTAGAAATAAATAAATTAAATAATATTAAGAGAAATTTATCTCTTTATGTACTCTTGTCCTACCTTCGAATTCAAGAATATTTATGTTCGTTGTTTACTTTAATTGTTACTCGAATGACCTGGTTTTTTAAGATGTTGCCTAAGTTTATGTGTGCCTAATTTATTGGAATTTTGTGTATATCTAGCTTTATAAAAATTTACCCTCTGAATATACTACTCTGAGATTATCAGCTTTATAAAAAAATCATTATGTCCTTTAGGAAAGTGTGATAACCCTGGTTTTAAATTATTTTATTAAATAATGAGATATACATTGTTAATAAAAATTTAAAATTTAAATTTAATTATTTTACTATTTTGTGATTAATTATTATTATTTTATGTTTAATTGAATTTTCTACGTAAAAATATTAATTTAGAACTTATTATTTTGGACGTTTAAATTCCATTGTGTATATATTTATTATTTTTTAATACTATTATTTAATAACATTAATTTAGTGCATGGTTATTTTAATATTCTTTTTTTAAGCACATTATTATTATTATTATTATTATTATTATTATTATTATTATTATTATTATTATTATTATTATTATTATTATTATTTTATTTTTATTGGTTGACATTATTGGATTATTAAATTATTTCACAAAGATTGTTTATATTATAGTTATTTTTTTATTTGTGTTGTGTGTTATTATTATCGTGATTAATATTTCATTATTATTATCAATAGTATTATTTTATTTTTTAATACTATTATTCATATTATTCAATTATTTTATTAATAGTATTAATTTTAATTGTTGTTAATTTAATATTGTGTATATTAATGTACATGTGTATACCTCTATATATATGGATTAAAATAAGTGGTGGAGGTTTATTTAGACTAAAGTTAAATTATATTATAACACATATATATGTATATTTAAATGAGTGGGATATTTTTTTTATTATTTTATTATTTATGAGTGGTAGAGATTTAATTAAATTAAAGTTATTATTATTATTATTATTATTATTATTATTATATATGCATACAAAAATAAAAGTGCAGGATTTCCTTTTCTCCCCGCAAAACCTGACTCCTTCTTTGTCACTGTGCATCTTCTCCTTCCTCGCAATTCCTCGGCCATTTCCAGTGCCACCTAAACCTGCCATGAGCCACTATCTTTTTTCTTCTTCTCCCTACCTTCTTCTTCCTCTTCTTGTCGGTGGACAGTATGCAGCAAGCAACAATGGCAGCAGCAAGCTTCCGTCGACTCGTCTGTCCTCCGGCCGCCACAACTCATCTTCCTGGTATCGTTCGACTCTCGGAGTTGGGTAGAAGCCGATTTTGGGCTCGGATCAAGCCCAAACTTATTCTTTTGTAAGATTTTGCTTGATTTTTATATTATGGTTATTTGAGTTTTTATTTATTTATCTTTTAGTTATAAATTGTGATTTATTGATTTTTGTTTATGAAATATTTTTCATGGTAACTCAAGCTTGCTAAAAATAATTTTTGTTAATTTTTTTAATTAGTTTAAAATATGGGTAATTTTGATTATTTTATTATTATTTCATAAATTTTTTGTTAATTAGTTATTTTAATTATGAAATTGGTTAAATTATTGTTATTATAGATTTTTATTAATTTTGATGTTGAGAAATTATTTTTTTGGGAATTTTACATAATTTTTATGAATATTTTTAGTTTATGTAAATAATGGATAATTGAATTAAATGAATATTTTGGTTGAATATAAAGTTTAATTGTGTGTTTTAGTTGATATTAAAATGTTATTTAATGATAAAATAATTTTTATGAATTTGTATAATTTTTATGGAATTTATATAATTTATGTGTATTTTGAATTATTAAGTTAAATAGGTAATTTTGAGGAAATTATTGATTAAATATGTGTTTTGATTGATATTAGTGTATTATTTGATGATTAAATAATTTTAATGAGTTTCTATAATTTTTTAGAAGACCATTTAGTATATTTAAGTATATTGAATATTTGATATTGTAGGGGTAAATGTGTAAATTGTGTTAATTATAGTTAAATATTATAATTTAGTTGATTTTACAATTATTTAAGGTATTAAAATGATTTTTACAAATTAATTACTATTTTTAACTAATTAATACTATTTGTTCAAAAATTGTTTTCAAATAATATATTATATATTATTTTGGAAATAAAAGGGGTTTTTAAACTAATTTTATTATATAATTTAACTATTTAAAAAATTAAATGTGAATTTTTTTATATTATGTTGAATAATTATAAAAATTGAATTTTTATTAACATTAGATAATATTTGAGATTTTAATAGTTAATTGTGATAATTTTAGAATATTATGTAAATAATAAGTGTATTTGTTATTTTGAGATTAAATGTGTGTTTTATTATTTTTGTGATGCTAAATTGTGATTTTAAATATTATTTACAATTTATGTTAATTTAATTGTGAAATGGAGATTTTATTCCATTTACAAATTTTTATTATCAAATATTATTTAAATTAGACTTTTATGTTTAAATTGGAAAATATAGGTTTTTAAATATTTTATGAGTTTTTGATGATTTTTATTATTTTACTGTAAATATTGTTGATTTGTGAATTGTGAACTTCAGTTGGGAATTTGTGGAATTTGAAGTCCCAACCCGAGGTGTTGAGTATTTTGTGATTATAGAAGTGTATTTTCTGTGTAGGATCGGCCATACTTTTATAGGGAGATGTTCGTTTTACATAGGAGATTATGCTAAAATTTCGATAGATTTTTCGTAAAACGTGACAATCGGTCCGAGTCTAGTTTTGAATTTTTGATTAAGTCTTTCTATAGTAATCTTAGAAGCGTAGAATTAGAAGTTTATTCTAATTGTTGATGTTATTTTATTTTTTTAGTTGCGTTGAGACCGAGGCCTAACGGACTAGGCCCGCCAAGTCTGTCTCATGGAGCGTGAATTTATGAGTTATTATACTGTATATATATGCATTGCATATAGAATGCATGATTTAGGATTTTTTTTCATTTTCATTATATGCTTTTAACAGTGATTGAAACCATAATATGATTTAGTATAATTAGGTTTATTTTTAGTATATTTTAGTACATATACATGTTTTAAATGTAAGTTTATTTGTAATTGTTTATTTAAATGATTAGTATACTTTAGGTTTATTTTTAGTATATTTTAGGTATATTCTTAAATAAATGCATGTTTAATTGTTGATTTAAACTTAGCATGTTTATAATATACTATTGGTTTATTTTTTTAGTATATTTCATGATTTATTTAGATTTATTTTACATATATATACTTGAAATATACTTAGTTTATTTTAGGTATATTTTTGGTGTATATAAGGTTTTATTTTCGGTATATATTATAATTGATTTCAATTTATCTAACATATATACACTCGAAATATACTTAGTTTATTTTATGTATATTTCTAGTATATATATGGTTTATTTTATCATTATGATTATTATTCTGCATTATTTATTTATCCATATGAATGATTTATTTTAAATGAAGGATATCAATAGAACGTGCTTCCTAGTGGGCAGCACTAGGACCGTGTACGTACCAGTGCGATTGATTTAGGTATGAGTGAGGACTTAATTATGGTGATTATGATTTGATTGAGATATGATGTGATTGAGAGTGTGATTGTTGGAGCTCGGTTGACCAAGTGTCTCGGGGCCAATCACACTGACAATCAGACTACTAGAGCTCGGTCGACTTAGTGTCTCGGGGCCAATCTACTGTCCATATGGATTAAGTGAATTTATTGGAATTAAGTGAGCCTGTATGGCTAGAGTGATGATATGGTTAATTGAGGTTGTGATTAATAGGGTTCTATTTGATCCTTCATGAATTAAAATAAATGTTTTCTACATTCAGTATATTTATAAAAGCAGAGTTTGACATTTATTTGAATTGCGTGAATATACATATATATATATATATATGAATGCCTGATTGAGTATGGTTTAGATTGCATGTATATATAGTATAATAATTCACTCAGTGAGGTTTGACCCCCCTCAATTATTTTTTTTTCAGGAGATCCTTTATCGTCAGACCTTAGTCATAGAGTTTCTCGCCGGTGTTCTTCAGTCCCGACTATTTTATATAAATTTATATTCTAAATCTCTAATTTGTATTCTAGAAACTGCAGTAGTTGTGTTATTGTATCTGAGGAGTATTATTTTGTTATGGATATTTAATATTCTGAGAATTTGTATTTGATTACTATACGAAGATGTATTCATTGAGAAAGATTTGGATTATTAATTTTACATATTGATTTTGAAAAATTTTAATTCTATCGTATTTTATTTATTTATTACATGATTTTATTTTTTAAGACTTGTTACGGATTCTGGATTCGAAAGAATTCCCGTTCCCTAGCGCCGGTCATGACTTCTAGTTTGGGTAGTGACAGAAAGAAACTTATCTTGGTTGTAGTGTTCTTGTTCTGCCTCTTGAAGTAATGAATATTTATATTTGTTGTGGATATGAATAATTGTTGCTGATTAATTTGAAAAATCCATTAATTCCTCATAGAGCTCATAGTTCATTCATTTATTTTTGCTTTGCTAGCCGAGCTCATGCAAAAGAAATTAACTTATTAATATATACTTATGAGGTTATTGTCGTGGTTGCCTTAGATATTCCTATAATGCCAGAACTCAGGAGATGCTCGGAGATCGGGAGATGCCCATGAAGTGAATGTCCAACTCTTCCATAATTGCTCGTTACTCAGAGTCTAAGTGTCCATGAAATCAATGCTCAATAGTAAATACTCAGATTTCCAAGGCTTTAGTGAATGACACTCATGTTGTTCGGATGCTCAGAGTCTGAGTGCTTATGAAGGGTGCTTGTTGGATGCCTAATGTCCTAAGCTCGATGCTTAGTTGATGCTCAGATATCAAAGACTTCGATGTTTAGTGAAAACTTATTTATGTTCTTTAATGCTCAGGCTCAGATTCTTTGATTCTCAGACTCAAATGCTCGATGGTCTCATGCTTTGACACTTCATCACTCAGAGCTTGATGGATGCTTAGAAAGCAAATGTTTGGTATCCAACACTTGTTTGAAGTTTTGACGTATGGAATTTTAAGGCTTAATAATAAAGAAATTGATTACAGAACTACATTTCTAATTATTCCCCATCTTCGTTAGTGCTTTGGTGCTCGATCAGCTTAAATATCCGAATGTCAGTGCTCAGAAGCTCCATGCTTAATGCTCGGTGCTTGAAATCTCAATGTCCGGTATTTTATGTTTGATGTTCACTTAATACTCAGTTTCAGTTTTGAGAACCATTCATTAAATACTCGCATTCTTCAATCTCAGTATGAGGTCATGTAGTCTAGCTTTATGAATTTAGAGGAAAACATATAGACGTCTAGCTTCTTTCCATCACTACGTTTAATCTGGGTGTTAAACTACTTCAAACCTTGATGATCAAATGCTCGGTGATTCATTTTGGTTGCCCAACTATCTTACTAGTTGCTTTGAATTCTAACCTTATAAAATGTTATATCAACAACATAAACTTTTTTTAAAACTCATATGCATCCCCTTTATTTTTTTTCCTTCTTATCCCCCCTTTTAATGAAGCTGTAGTGATGTGAAATGGTCATTCGAGTTTGACCATTGCCAAAACTTCCATCTTCTGAGTTCTTGATTTGAATTATATTTTATTTTTAGTATTTGTAAATCTTAATGGAGTAGGACATCTAGATTGGTGGCGAGCTTGCTTTTTTCCAATGGCCAATATTCTTATATTTCGAGAAGAGGTCAATTTTGGCTCATTTTCCATGCTACCTCATTGTCATAAAAGGCTAATCCCACAACAAATCAGTCGATAAGAATGCCATTACAACATTGTTGAACCTTTCATGCCTCATGACTTTATCATCTAACCACACAACACTGCTAATGCAAAAGGATCTTAAAGCTCATCAATATCATAATCATAGATGGACATATCTTGAATGCCATGCCTTTGCGTTCTGCACCTTATCGAAGGTACAATGAAGTTGTTACTTATAGTTCGAAGCTGATTCTACCAACAATTTCTGAGCAATTCTTTTGTAATGACCCTCTATTTTAAATAATATAAAATTATTTTGAGATATGCATTGTTAATAAAAAATTTAAATTTTATTTATATATTATTATTGTTATTTGTGAATATTATTTATTTATTCTATTCTAAGAATTTTGTTTACGTAAAATAATTTATTTTAGTGGTTTTATTATTTATATGAAAGTTATTATCATTTTTATTATTTAATTATTATTATTATTATTATAATCATCATCATCATCATTGTTGTTGTTGTTGTTATTATTATTATTATTATTATTATTATAATTATTATTATTATTATTATTATAATTATTATTATTATTATTATTATTATTATTAATAATTTAGATTGAGGGGGACATTTTAGTCTTTTCCTTAAAAAAAGGTCAAAATCGGGTCAAGCTATTTCTCTCTCCCTCTTTCTTTTCTTTTTCTTCTTCTTCTTCCCGTACGATCACTGTGTAACCAGCTCCGTTGTACGTCAACTACCCTCAACCACTCAGCATTGTCGACTTCTCTTCCTTCCCAATTGTCATCCGCCACTTGTAGCACGTCAGAAGGCTGTCGGAACTGCCTAAAATAGCAGTAGGCAACAAGTAGAGCTTCACGCCGACAACTCTGATTCTAATCATCCCAGCTCATTGCTTCGGTCTTGTTTGAACCATCAAGCTTCGATGAGTTCCATTTTGAGCTCCGTTTGAGCTCAAACCCCTTTGATTTTGAGTTATCTTCAATTTTTAGTTTATGTGTTTTAGGATTTTTATTTTTTTGAACTTGATATTGATTGATTCATGGATTCTTTCTTTACAAATGTTGTTTATGGCAACTTAATCTTCGTAAAAATATTTTTATTTTTATTTTTTGAATTAATTTGAATTATGAGTAATTTTTTATTATTTTAATATTAAAATATTGAATTTTTTATAATTATGTTTATTAATTAGTTTTAATGAAAATTTATTTAAATATTAATTTGAGTTAATAATTTTAGAATTATTGAAATAATTTTTAGTGAATTTATATAATTTTTGAGAATACTTTTATATTATGTGAATTTTGTATATATAGGTTAATTGTGTAATTTTTTGGAAATTATAGTTAAATAATATGTTTTAAATGATTTTAGAATTATATAGGGTATTAAAATGATTTTTATAAATTATTTACTATTTTTAACTAATTAATACTAATTTTCAAAAATTATATTCAAATAATATATATTATTTACTATTTTGGGTAATTAAATGGATTTTTAATTACTTTTAATATATATTTAAGCTATTTGAGTATATAAAAGTGAATTTTATTAATTTATGTGGAATTATTGAAAATTTTGATTTTTATTAATATTATATGATTATTTGAGATTTTATTTAATTGTTGTGAAAATAATTATATTTAGTGATTTAATGTTTAAAAATATTATATTTTGGTATTTTGTGGATATTTATGGGATTTAATGATTTTTAATATATTTTTATTTTTTATTGATTTTTAATGATTTGTGAACCTCGGTTGGGAATTTATGCAGTTTGAGATCCCAACCCGAGGTGTAGAGTTTTGTGATTTTAGAAGTGTATTTTTCTTATAAGATTGGCTCTACTGTCAGTAGAGAGATGTTCGTTTTACATAGGCGATTCTGTCAAATTTTTGATAGAATTCTCGTAAAACGTGACATCGTGTCAATCCTGAATTTCTGTGTTTGTCTAGATTATGTATTCTTAGATTGAGTCTCCTTTAGAATTCTTAGAAGTATAAGTTAGAAATTTATTCTGATTATTGTTATTATTTATTTTCTAGCTGCGCTGAAACCGAGACCTTTCGGACTGGACCCTTTGAGCCAGTTTCGAGGAGCGTAAACTTGTGTTATTATTTTATATATACATTGCATATAGTGCATGATTTTAAATAATTATGTTTTGATATGAATTATTTTCATTAAATGGTTTAATATATTTTCGGTATACTTTTGGTATATTTCGACATATATGCAATGGTATATACTTAATAATTTCTTAATATGCATTCTAGTATATTTTGGTATATTTATGGTTGATTTTGGTTATATGTAGCATATATGTACTTGAAATATATTTAGTATATTTTTTGTATATATATGGTATATTTCTCTGTTATGAATGTCATTTATGTTTAATTATACATTTATTTATTTTTCATAAATATACAATTTATTGAAGGATATCAATAGAACGTGCTATCTAGTGGGCTGCATTAGGACTGTGTATGTACTGATTCATTATACTTTAGGATCGATGTTATGAGAATTATTTGAGGTGAATTTGATTGATTGAATATTGAGATTTGATGGGAGTGAATAGTATGGTTGTTGGAGCTCGGTTAACCTAGTGTCTCGGGGCCAATCACACTGACAGTGAGATTGCGGGAGCTCAGTTGACTTAGTGTCTCAGGGCCAGTCCACTATCCAAAATGGAATAAGATAATTTATTTGAAATTAAGTAAGGCTGCATGACTAGTGAGATATTTATTTAAGGTTGCAAATATTTAGGGTTCTATTTGATCCTTTCACCTAAATTAGTGTTTTCTGTATTTATAAATATAAAAGAAGTAGATTTTAACATCTGTGTGAAATGCGTGTATATATATATATATATACTGATGTATGACTATATATGTTTTAGATAGCATGTATGTATATTATAATAATTCACTCAGTGAGATCAAACTCCCCTCAATATTTTTTTCAGGAGATTCCTCGTCATCATACCTCAGTAGTAAATCTCTACGCTAGACTTCTTCAGCCCCAGCTAGATTATGTAAACCAATTATCTGAACTTTTATTGTATTCTATAATATTGCAGTAGTAGTACTTTGTATCTTTAGAGTGTTGTTTTAGTAAGAGACCTTTCTCTAAATATTGTATAGAAATATTTTATTTTATGATATGACAGTTAAGTATTTATTTTTATATCGACTTAAGTTTTAATTCTGGTATGTTTTTTTATTTATTGCATGCTTTTTATTTTTAAAGTTTGCTACGAGTTTCGAATTCGAAAGAATTCATATTCCCTAGCGTCGACCATGACTCTTAGTTTGGGTCGTGACAAAGTTAGTATCAGAGCCCTAGGTTTATTAGTGTTGTGGACCTTAGGTTTTTAGAGTTGTGTTTTCTTTGAAACTACTGCAATTAATTAGGTTTGATTATGTCTTTGAGAAGTTTTCCTTGATTTAGTATTTCACGTAATCCTTAGATTGTTTGTTTTGTCTAAATCTTTTTTATTTTGTCCTTTCAGAATGAAGAGTCGAGCACGTGTTGCTCCACCGCTCGTTGAGGCCGAGGATGATGAGTCCTTTCAGGATGAGGTTTTACCTTTTAAGCTGCCAGCGAGGCGTAGAGGTCGAGGTAAAGGTAGACTGTAATATCCCATCTTTTTAAATATTTTAACACTATACCGGGATATGCAATGTTAATAATTTTTGTATATATATTACGATATTTTTACGAGGTTGATAAGTATTTAAAATCTATTTTAATTATTGTGTATATTTACAGTGCTTTACATAAAATTTTCTCGAGACTTTTATTTTTGGGGAAATCTTCACGTAACTAATTTATTATTAATTATGTTAAATTATATTTTTCGGACTTGCATGAACTCATACGTATTTTAAATTACTAAATAAAGCCTATGTGTATAACTATTTATTTAATTAGGGTTTAATATATTATCCTAATATTTTATTAATTAATTAATTATTTTATTGTTATTTACTTATTTTTAATTAATGTTAAATTTTAAAATATTAAATATTAAGTGTGTGGGCAAATATTTTATTAAAATTATTTTTTATTATTTTTCTTTTTTTCTTTTTCTTTTTCTTTTTTCTTTTCTTTTTCTTTTCTTTTCTTCTTCTTCTTCTTCTTCTTCTTCTTCTTCTTCTTCCCGTGCGCGACCCCCTTCCTCTCCCTGCTGCTACTCCGATCACCGACTGTCAGAGTGCCTCCCCTGCGTGTCACCATCTTCTCCAGCTGCTCCGCCGCCCCCAGCCTTCTTCCCAGCGTCGGCTTATCCCTTTTCTCCATTTCCGGCCGAAAGCTCCATTTCTTCTCACCTCGCGATTTCGGCCACCATTTTCAACACCGCCAGTCTCTTTCTTCTCCTTGAGCTCCGGTGAGTGTGATTCTAGCTTTGGTTTGAGCTTAAATGGTCTTGATTTGCTTGGGTTTCGAATTTTCCATTTCGGCCATATTAGGGTTTTTGATTTTTTTGAGCTTTGAATTGATTGATTCATGAAAACTCCCTTCAAAAATATTGATCCTTGCAGCTTAATCTACATTTATGAATTTTTTTGGAATTTTTGGAGATTATTTGGATTTTTGGGTATTTTTGAATATTTTAATATTATTTTCTAATTTTCGAAAATTAATTATTTAAATTATGAAATTGTGTTTTATGGTTAAATTAGGTGTTGAAATGAATTATAGGAATTTATTTGGAATTTTTATGAATTTCTATGTATTTATTTTGAATTATTGAAGTTTATGGAATTTTGGAAAATTAGGGTTAAATGTGTTTTTAATTGAAATTAATTAGTTAATTGAGTTTAATTATTGATATATTGATAAATATGTTGAGAAAATTAATTTTGGATAATTGTATAATTTTTGGTGAATTTTTGAAGTAATTTTAGTATATTTACATATATAGGGGTATTTGGTAATTTTACAAAAAATTGGCTAAAAATGTAATTTAATTGGTTTTTAATAGTTATTTAAGGTATAAAAATGATTTCCACAAATTATTTGGTATTTTTAACCAATTAAAACTATTTTTTTCGTGAATTATTTTCAATTATATATATAATATACGGTTTTACTAATAAAATGAGCTTTTATCGGTTTTAATATGTTTAAAGGTTAATTATGTAATTTTTACCTATAAATGAATTTCTATGTTATAAGGGTATTTTTGTATTTCTGTAATTATTTTGTGTTTATGGACCTCGATCGGTAGACTGTAGTTTGGAGTCCGACCGAGGGGTTGTGGGTATGTTTTGAGCTTGTTTTTCAAAGTGTGTTTCTTTGCAGGGTTTGGCTCTACTCTTTGAGTAGAGAGATGTCCGTTTTACAAAGGAGGTTCTGTCGAATTTTTGATAGAATTCTCGTAAAACGTGATGTCCAGTCGAACCCTAATTATGTTTCTGTGTTTAATATTCTAGATCGAATTCTAGGATTTCTGTTAGGGTTATTCTGATGTCTGTTATTATTGTTTGTCTAGTTGCGCCGAGACTGAGGGCTAGTGGACCAGGCTCGTCGGATCCATCTCGTGGAGCGCACTAATGTGAGTTACTATTTTATATATATGTGCTTTAGGATGCATGATTTTAGAAATACATATTTCATTTTGACTAAATATGCATAAATAATGTGATTTGTATTTAAGTATATTTTTGGTATATATTAAATTATATGCATGTTTTATGAATAAATTATATTTAAAATGTTTTTAAATATATTTCTAGTTTAAATTGTAATTTAATTGGATTTATTTGACGTATATATACTCGAAATATACCTGGTTTACTTTTGGTATATTTTCAATATATATATGGTTTATATTGTTATTTTATTTAATTTCATGCATCATTTATTTGTGAATGAATGTTTTATATTTATTAATGAAGGATATCGATAGAACGTGCTACCTAGTGGGCAGCACTAGGACCGAGTACGTACCGGTGCGCTTATAGCATTTAGGCTATATTACTAACCAATTTGTGGATATTGATTGGATATGAATATTTGATGTGTGATGTGATTTGGGTGTGATTGCTGGAGCTCGGTTGACTAAGTATCTCGGGGCCAATCACACTGGCAGTCAGACTGCTGGAGCTCGGTCAACTTAGTGTCTCGGGGCCAGTCTACTGTCTAAATGGATTAAGTGGATATATTTGGATTAGTGAGCCTGTGTGGCTAGAGTGTTGTCTAATACTATTTTCGAGGTTGCGATATTCTAGGGTTCTATTTGATCCTTCATAAACGATGATTTTCAATGAAATATATAAAATGATTTATTGCATCTGTGTGTATTTGCCTGTATATATACATATTATATATAATATATATATATATATATATATATATATATATATATATATATATATATATATATATATATATATATATTGTTGATTGTATGCATTGTCATTTAGTGTGTATGTATATATATTATAGTAATTCACTCAGTGAGGTCTGACTCCCCTCCGTTGATAATTTTTCAGGAGAGTCAACATCTTCAGACCTCAGTAGCAGGCTGTACGCCGGATTTCTTCCACCCCAGCTTCCTTGTGTAAACTGCTTACTTGAGTCTTATTTTATAATCTAGACACTGCAGTAGTTGTAAATTAATTGTGGGATTTTATGGATTTTATTTATGTAAGATTGTATTATACTTGAACTGGATTTGTATTAAAAGATTTATATATGAGAGATGGATATTATTTTAGATATTTATGATTTTTATTCCGCTGCATTATATATTGTTATTACTATTGCATGTTTATTTATTTTTAGGCTTGCTACGGATTTCGGATTCGAAAGAATTCCATTCCCTAGCACCGGTCATGGCCCCTATTTTGGGTCGTGACATAGACCTCGAGGAGCGGCAGGTCACGGTAGACAATGAGAGCTACAGGATGAGGAACCTGTAGAGCCAGAATATGAGGAAGTTGCGATACCTCCAGTTGCACCGCTGATACAACCTGCCTATCAGCAGGGTATGTTTGACCTTGAGATAGCACTATTCTATACCAGAGTTGACAGGAAAGCTTTTGATGGGACGTCAAATCCGTTAGACTTTTTGCACGTAATTGAGACGAGGACTTGAACTGCTCACACCGAGTATCGACAGATCATGATCGTCGAGTTATTTGTTGAGGGACCAGCCCTAGATTGGTTTGTTTAGGTAATTCGGTTGTACATGACTACAATGATATGGGCATAATTCAGAGAGAGATTTATGAGGAGATTCTACCCAAAGCCACTCTGGATGAGTTATAGACTTTGGCTGATGAGCATCACCAGAGGTGATAGATCTATCGAGGATTACACTGAAGAGTTTCTCCGACTTGGCAAATATGCAAGGAATTTGATGCGAGACCAGTATTTTACTATCACAATGTACGTCACTGGTCTGAGTTCTACATTTGTTGGGATGCTTATGGTGGGCCTTACTCTGGAGTCGATGATAGAGTTGGCCAAGAAGATAGAGGTGAGGCTAGTTAGGCAAGGAGCTATGCCTGATTACTATTAGTTGGGTATTCAGTTAGGAGGATTCCAGACTACTCTATATTTGACTTTCCAAATTGGTTCCAGTAGTCAGCAAAGAGGCTCTGTACAGCAGAGCCAGAGGCAGTAGCAAAGAGTGCATAGCAAATATGGTTGTGCTAGATCTCGTAAACCTATTAGACTTGGGTCAGGTGCTTCTAGCAGTAGTAGTGGTCAGAGTTCGAGATACGATAGCACAAGATCAGCAACCAACGCCTGTCAGACTTGTGGTAAAGTCCATCAAGGACCCTGTTATATGGCGCCGCTGACATGTTTTTTATGCAGATAGATGGGACATTTCACCAGATTATACCCATATTTTGATTTTTAGTCACAACAGTTTTCATAGCAGTCTATTACTAGTGCATTAGCAACTCCTTTTTAGTTGCCTTCAGCTCAGCATCCGAATTTGACTCAGATTGTAGCCCAACAAAAGTGTGGTAGATGTATTAAAGGAGCTGCCAAATAAAAATAAAGTAAAAATAAAATAAATATAAATAAGCAATAAGCTTTATTGTTGATGAGATGCTATTCGTCTAAAAAGTGACTAAAATTGAATTAATTCTAGGGAATTAATTCTCTTTTTTTTTATAAGGTTTTGGTTCTTTTTATTATTTTTGGTATTAGATTATTATATTTGTCATCTCTTTATTATCTTTTCCTTCTCCTATGAATTTCTTCTTATTTAAGATTTGTGAATGTGATTCACACTCTATTTTCATTTTGGGAAATTACTTACTTAGAATTGATCCACACTCATATATATGGGTATTTTTTCGGAAATTTTAGGGCGATTTTGATTTTGATTTACTTTATTTTTATTTTATTTTTATTATCCTTAGATGAGAATGTATTTAATTATCTAATAATTATTAATAAAATAAACTTTACTTTGTAAAAAATAAAGTAATCATATAATACACCATTAGTGATAATGAGTAAATACATATATTTTGAAAAAAAAAAAAAACTCACATATAGTAACTGATATGATATGCTACTTGGTATTTTAAAAAAATAAATAAACAAGTTTCTTATTTTTAACTAACATATACTGATAAATAAAAACAATTTTAACAAAGAAAAATATTGAACTCGTTCTTCAATCATTTAAAAAAAATTATAGATACAATTACTTCAAATTACAAAATACAATTATTTCAAATTACAAAAGAAGGCAACTACAATTTTTGACTTATATAATGCACTGGAAAGTAAATAAGTATAGAATATTGATTTAGTAGAACCAAATTCGTTCATAATATATGGGTTAAACTTGTATAAGTTAAATAAAAGAAAAATAACTACCAAATGGTGGTTACTAAATGTTACCTTTTCTATAAAGAAAAATTTAGTAAAAGAATATAAAAATTTCTCACAGAGATAAGAAAAATAAGAAAATGAAAAGATACGTTATTTTAGGCTATGATCAATGAATAATTTTTATTTTATAATTTTGCTCTCTGACTATATATAATATTGGGTGATCAAAAATCTTTTATTTTTTGTTTCCACTCTGCAAATTGATGAAATTTAATAAAAAAAATTTAATTTTATATCAATTATTCAAAAGATTAATTTCTTCATAGGATCCATCCATATATATATTAGAGAATACTCATATGTTTGATTGTTGATCAAGTCTAAGTAAGTAATTTCTAAAATGAAAATAGAGTGTGAACCGTGAATCACATTCACAAATCTTAAATAAGAAGAAGTTCATAGGACAAGAAAAAGATAATAAAGAGACGAAAAATATAATCTAATACCAAAAATAATAAAAAGAATCAAAACCTTATAAAAAAAAAAGAATCAATTCCCTAGAATTAATTCAATTTTAGTCTTTTCTAGACGAATAGCATCTCATAAACAGTAAAGCAAATTGCTTACTTATAGTTATAGTTATATTTATTTTTAAAAATAAAAAGAGAAATTATAGGTAGTTTTTATGTACTTTATTTTCATTTTATTTCTATAACCATTGGATGAAAGTATATGAAATCATAATAATTATTAATAAAGTAAATTTTACTTTATAAAAAATAAAGTATCGAACTAAAAATAAAAATATTTTTAATAAGAATATACATATTTATATTTTTCAATTGGTAAAGGCCCATATTTATCAATAAATAAACATCAAACTTTTTATGATAATATGAGTGTATATGTGTATGAAAGTGAAAAATCTATTTAATTATAATAACAAAATATTGACTTATATAGTTGCATCTATCAAATTAAATAATAGATTTAATAAATAATAAACAAATAGTTAATGAGATATTATATATCCATCGTCTAAATAAAATTTTTCTCAAAAAAAAAAACTAAGAAAAATTGAATTCAAGTAAAGCCACTCCCCTTTTTTTAAAATCCAACTTTCTCTTTATTATATGCACATTTAATTCAGTTATGATGATAGTTAAACTTCATATATACACTTCAAGTACGTAGAGATGCCATTGAATTATTATAATTAGAAGAATATATTGGTGAACAAAAAAAAAAAAAAAACTGTAGGGTTATTGATTTCTCTATATAAGCTTGCTTCATAGAGGTTCAGTAATCAGTATTCAGTAGTCCATGGAGATTGTAAGTTGATCTCTCCTAGGGTTATTGATCTCTCCTCTTATTATAAGTTGAAAGACAGAAAACATTTCAAAGGTAACTTTCTTTTTCTTTAGCACATTATTAATTAGAGCTATTGTTTAATTAAATAATAATAATAATAATAATAATCTTTTATTGATTATTTTGCATATAAAATCATTAGATTGCTGTACTTTTTTAGCATCAGGTTGTTCATCCACTTTCTTTTTTTATTATAAGGTTGTTCATCCACTTTCTTTTTTTATTGTTGAATGAAGTAGTTTTTTCCTCTTATTTAATAAAAATTCAATAAGGGATAATTACTATTATTCCGAGATTAAACTATAATTATTATTCTCTTCATCCTTTTTCAATAGTGAATTAAAAACTCATTTAGATTTAGTTGTGGCAACTATCTTTTTCTTCCATTAAAATGTTTCAGAATATTTTTAAAATATATTATTAGTCAAAGGTTAAAATGTAAATTATTAAAAAAACATTTAAAATTTCTAAATTTAAACTTAATTTGATTAAAATTAAAATTTGTAAATATTCTTAAAAATAAAACGCAAGCACCTATATAATTTGATGCTTGATTAAAAATTTTAAGTATAAAATTTTGAGAGTAAGTATGTACTTTTATGTTAATTTTTTTAAGAAAGAAATTTTTTTTGTTGGAATAATAAGTCTCAATTTAATCTAATTAAATCATAACTTAAACTTTTTATTAGTTTTTAATATTTATTATAGTGTATTTATTTATTTATAGATATTAAATCTTTATACATTTATTTAGTGAATATTAAGCATAAAAGGGCTGATTGCACATGATCTGTTGTATTTTTTCCGTAAGTTATCAACAAAAATAATTATATTTTTATCATGTATTATACACAAATATATATATATATATATATATATATATATATTCACTAATAGATTCGGTTCTTCAGTTTAGTAGTTTAGTATGATTCGGTTTACTAAATTATTTATCTAATTAACTTCGGTACAGTTCAATATTTTTTAAGTTTCGTACTTAGTTTTAGTCCATCCCTTTATAAATCACTCAGCATAAAAAGGTGACATATTTTACCACATATTAATTAGTGAATAAGGAAGCTCAAACTCAAAATTTATCCTATTTATAACACTAAATATAATATAAATGCCAACTAAATTAGGTCTGATTGGCTGTGGATAATAGAATTTAAACTGTACAGCTAATTTTTTTTTTAAAAGCAACTACTGCAGTATTCTTTTACAGGCAGTTAATTGTCAGTTTTTAAATGATAAAAATTCTTATCTATATTGAATATAAGACATCGAACTATATGATTTATAATATAAAAATATATGTCTAATTTTTATTGACTAAATATAAATCACTTAGTTGATATGTAATAAATTCTACCTTAAAATGTAATACGCATGGCATAGAGAATCTCTTGTTATATCCGTTGTGCATTAATAGGTGGGAAAAAAATACATTATAATTCCTGGCGTGTCAACAATTTTTTTTTTTCACTGATTGTCCTTATACATCTTTTCTTTCTGTATTTTGGAAATATCTTTGATCGAATAGATTCAGGCTTTGAGTGTTAATATCTCTATTAACTTTTGATAATAATCTCCCTTGATTTACGTACTTTTATAAATATATAATCTCATTAGAATATATTTTTATTTTTCCTGGTATCTAGGAAGACAATGATGGGTTCTGTTCCAGAAATGAAGGAGCCCTTTTCAGCAATCTTGGAAGAGAAATGGAAAGAACTGTACAAATATTACAATAAAAACCCTCAAAACGTGATGATTCCAATAACAGTAACTAGGGATACTGCACTTCATATGGCAGTGTATGGCCAAACGTCTTATCCTCTCCAAGAAATACATGAATTAGCTCGAAAGAACAATGTTGATCCTTTATTATCAATGAAGAATGTGTACGGAGACACAGTGCTTCACGAAGCAGTGATGACCCGGAACTACGGGGCAGTAGAGTTTATAGTTCAGCAATGTCAACAACTAGTTCAAGCAACAAATGAATTTGGCATGACTCCATTGTATATAGCTGCTTCATTTGGCAACACAAAATGTGTCAGAACTTTGGCCAAAAAACCAGGACAAATTATTGATGGAAGCTTGTCCCCAGTTCACGTCAGGAGGAATGATTCCACAACTATTTTTCATGTCGCCATCAGTGGAAAACACTTCGGTTTCGTTCCCTCTCTTTCTTTCTCCATCTATAAATTCCTTCTTAACGCTTGCTATATATTTTAACTAACATTAATTTGCATTTGGATGCAGGAACAGCTTTGACGTTACTAAAATTGGATAAATCACTTGGGAACTTGAAGGACTCTGAGGGAAGGACTGCTCTTCATCTTTTAGCTGATATGCCATCTGCTTTTAGGAGCGGATACCCCATGAACTTATTTGAGTTGCTTCTATACTCTTGTATGTTTCTCTACTCTTATTTAATTATTATATTTACTTTTTTTTTTTGGAAAATAATTATTATATTTACTTAAATTCAGACAATTCTTGCCACTACACCCAACCCAATGTATTATATCAAATAGTTAGATGTATAATATATAAACATGTGTTTAATTTTTATAAACTAAGTGTAAAACGTTTATTTTATGTATCACATATTCCATCATTGGATGTAATATCCTGAGGTAAGAATACACTAAGTTGCTTGTACAGAAATAGAGACGTAGACATGGAAAACGTGCATAACTATTCATATTGCATGGAGCTGTTTAAGGAAAAAAATTTCATATATAGGTCTTCCGGTGGAAGGCGAAGAAGATGCTAATCAAGAGGAGAAGAATGAGAGGGAAAACGAGGAAAAGAATGGCGGGAAAAGTGCTGATCACCATGAGAAGGCTGGGAAATATGAGGAGAAGATGATCAAAGGTACTTATTTTATATTAATTTAAAAGATTCATTAGTATCTAAAGTAAATCTCACTTCCACAAAAAAATAAATTAAAATGGTCATCTACAAAATTAGAACTCATATATATATATATATATATATAGAGTTTGTAATTTTTTCCTTGATATTTAAAGTTTTTTATTTTAGTTTTCTTTTCACTTTAGTGCCTATCAACTATCAGTAATATTATTTTATAATATTAAAATTATATATTCTAAATAATATCAATAAAAAAGATGAAATAAAATAAAAATCACAAATTATTAAATATAAAAAATCACATTTCATAAACAAAAAAACGTCATGAAACTTTTTTAAATCCAATTATATATATGGTTGGGACAATACAAATACAAATGAATGTTGTATACAATTGGTATAAGATCACACTCATCCAAGACATTAAGGGATATTTGGTTCATACTTTGGAATCAAAATTAGAATCGAAATAGTATTGAATGGGTGTAATCGGAAAGAGAATCAACATCATTTATCATTTAAAATATTTTTATAATTATGTTTTATATATAAAATAATATTATAATTATTTTTATATATTAAAATAATATTATCATTATTTATTATAAAAATATTTTTAAAAGTTATTTATTTACTAAAATATTAATATAATTTTTAAAAAATTATTTAATTTTCAATAAATATTTTTTGTTCAAACATTTTAATAATTATTTTTATTTGATGTATTGTATTGTAGTGTATCACAAACGGGTCCTAATTCATATACATATAGACTGGATGTATTGTATTGTATTGTATTGTATCACAATTGGCATAAGATCACACTCATCCAAGAAACTAATTCATATACACATTAGTCGATTGGCAAGGCAATTTATGTCTAGTTGTTTTTCTTTTCCTATTATTTTCGTTCTCATTGCTTTATTGGAATATAATTGGCATCTGATTTTGTCAGTGTTGAAAGGGTGTCAACTAAAGTTGAGTTGGATTTATATACAAATCTTCAAAATTCTATCTACAGGTACGTATTATATATTATATATATATATATATATACATGCATGCATGCAGGTAAGCATCCGTGCATGCATGATCTCTGTTTGTTTGATGTGCTTGTCTGACTTCAAATGATCGATATGAACGTGCAGGATTCGTAGAAAGAATGCAGAAAGAAAAACATAGCCATGTATTTGCTTCTAAAATTGCCAAGATACTAGTACAAGATCATTTTGAATGGGATCAACAAATTGAATTACACAACGGCAACAAAGTCCGTGTTCAGCGCCGAGACACGTCAAAAGATGATGATATCGTCAAGATGGAACAAAGCGAAAGTAGTGAAGGAAGAAGGCAAAATTTAGATGAGTGTTGCATCACTAATAAGAAAGGAGGCAAGAAATTTGAAGAACAAAATCCATTGTTTATAGCTACTAGCGGCGGAATTACTGAGATTGTGGATGAAATACTTAAAGTGCATCCTCAGGCTATTGAGCACCTAAATAACACTGGACAGAATTTATTACATGTGGCTGTATTGCATCGGAAAAAGGATATTTTCGACTCTTTAGAGGGAAAAAAAATATTGCGGAAGAGGATGAGCAGAAGAATTGATAATAATGGCCGCACATTGCTGCACCATGTTGCAGACATGCAGCATTACACTCCAGGAACTTTAGCCGGTCCTGCATTCAAGTTGCAAGAAGAGCTAATTTGGTTGGAGGTGATCATTATATATCTATCCTTATCTTGCAAATTTGCCAATGAGATCCTGTGATCAAACTTGTGGCATAATCCTTGCGGTATAACCCGAGGATTGGTGGGACCCATTTATGTCCTATACCCATAAATAATCGATTAAATTTTTTTCTTTCCGCTGACATTAACAATTAACATGTCTGTTTGATCTTATAAAATGAATATCTTACTAATTTATAATAAAGATAAT